>WYDI02008717.1:0-16397 GCA_009867235.2 Psittacus erithacus | reverse complement strand
CCAAGTGAGGTCTCACGAGAGCAGAGTAGAGGGACAGGATCACCTCCTTCGACCTGCTGGTCACGCTCCTTTTGATGCAACCCAGGATACAGTTTTTAGGTTTTTTTCCCTAAATCTATATGAGGGAAAATGTTAGCTCTTTCTTGTTGGGATGGTTTTTGTCCGTAATTAGTAATTAACACTACCTCCCCTTCTGTCTGCTTCATACATCTATTATGTCTGGTCGTAAAAATAAGATTATAAATTTGATTTCTTAAATACAGTCTTTCTATTTTTGTTCTGCTGTATCACTCATCTTTGTAAATTTATAAGTGGAGACTATAACTGTATTCTTGACCAAGCTATCCTTTAGCTCACATAATTATTTTCTCTCTTGGATTTATCTTCTTTAATTTGCTGCATAGCTTAAAAATGACTGTCATACACATAATAAAAAAATATATAGTCTAAATGAAGTCCTCATCATTGATGTTTACAAGTTGCTCAACCCAGCATTTTTCTTTCCTTTTAGCTACATATGAAATAGTCCATCACAGGGAACAGAAAAGAGAAAGGGAAAAAAAAAAAAGGGGGTAAGAGAAATAGCCCCTACCCATAGTGAGAATTAATGTATAGCACAGAAGGTAACCCCAAGCCTCTCTAAAAGTCACTGTTTCCAGCAAATGTGAGAAAGGAGTATGCAGGAAGCAGCCACGGCGGGGCCTCAAGCGATCAGAATTCAGGGAACGGGGAAGAATGAGCCTCTTAGCACATTTGTTTTAAAGACTCCAGTGCGCTTCAACCCAAAGAACATTTTATATCTAGAACCACAAGCCTAAAACTGAAAATTGGTATAAAATACAGAAATCATGGCCAATGAAGAAGAGTCATATGAGGAACAATCCCATTTCTGATCTGACTAGTGCATGTTTTCCATTGTATGCTTAATAAAATACAACACATAAGACTGGTGCCATATTATCCTAATATATTCAGTGTTTCACTAAATCTTACAGTTGAAGCTGAATCTTCATTACTACTACTGAGGCAACAAAGAAAATCACAAAGGTCTGGTCTTTTGTAGCCTACAAAAGCATGATTTCTGTATGATATGCAGTTAACATGCAGGTTTTAAAGAGAAGGCATTCAGAATATGGAAAGATTCTCTGATCACACATATGTAAAAAATCCATATCTGAACCTTTAACATCAAGCTATGGTAACTTTCCAGAACTCAAGTGCCTTTAGCTTCCCAACTCATTTAAAAACAAACAAAACCAAAAACCCCAGAAATACACACATTAGGTCAGAGAGCAAAAGAAGACTTAGTCTAGTATATGAAATTCCAAGAACTTGAATAATCTAAAGAAGTTCCAACTTCCAATCAGGATTTTGTATTTCATTTAAAAAGCTGTAATTAAATTAAAGCACTGCAATTATAACTAAATAGCGTGTCAGAGAAAGAGAACTCAAAAAGTTTCTGCCTCCTTGATTCTGAAAACTGAAACAAATAAGGACAATATGAAATAGCAGAAGAACTGCTCACAGAAAAAAAAAACACCCAAAAAACCAACAAACAACTAAATATTTTTAAGAGTTATTTAAAATCACAAATATCAGGGAAAAAAAAAAATGTATTAGCTTACACTGCTTGGACAGCCTGAAATTCTCTCCTAAAATGGATGCTATAAGTACATTAAAAAGCTTGAGACTATAGAATCATAGCATAGTTAAGGGTTGTAAAGGACATTAAGATCACCAAGTTCCAAACCCCTGCCCTGGGGAGGGAAACCTCACACTAAACCATGTCACCCAAGGCTCTGTCCAACCTGGCCTTGAACACCACCAGGGATGGAGCATTTACCACATCTGAGGGCAGCCTGTTCCAGGGCCTCACCACCATCACAGTAAAAAACTTCTTCCTTATATCTAATCTGAACTTCCCCTGTTTTAATTTAAACCCACATAAAAATAATTATTTCATAGTAGTAACCTTCATGAATTAAGATGTTCTACTTTATATCTTGGTATCATCAATATCATAAGGCACTTTTTCAATGTTTCTTCAGCCCACAGCAGAGCAGTCTGCCAAACCTCCTTTTAATAGGCAGATTACAGGGACATCCTCAGAATGGCAAAAGCTTTTTCAAGGATTTGTGTGTAGCCAAGAATCAGCCACCCTCTTTTACACAATTAAGTTTGAGCTACAGATTATACTGCATTTTATTTGAGACTAAAGTTGTCCTTAGAGGCTGTATTACACCCCATGTACCATAACCTACACCACTGCCCAGGGTATGAAAGAAGCATGTCCTTGTGGTTTGGGAAATTTAAATTGCTTTCCTTATCTTTGCCCTTCCTGTAAAAGCCCAAGAAAATAACCCCAGAAACCGCAGCCTACAGATTTATGAATCAATACAAACGCTCCCATTAGCAACCATTCAAAATCTCACAAAAACAGCAGGTAGACTTTAAAATATTAGAAGAGATGTTAAAGATTAGCTCTGTTTCACACATGCATGATGGTAATTAAGAGAAAGAACACATCATAGAAGCAATACATCCTGAGAAACTTCCCTAGGTGAGTAAAAAAGCAAAAAAAAAATCTCCTAAACGTAATTTTTTAAAAATCATGCCTATATTTGCTTTTGCTTTAATGATCAGTTGACATGACAGGACTTCCTCATATCTTTGTTTTTCTGCTGCTATTCACAGCCTTGCCCAATACCATCCAGCTGAAATCAAAACCTTTGTTTAACATCACTGTTGTTATCCCTAGCATTCAGACAAGAAATCTCACACAGTGAAGAGCCATCTCTCTTTTGTGCTGTTACTGGACAATTAATTAAAGAAAAAGAGTTCGTGTACCCAAATAAACACAGGCTACAAGGGCATCGCAACAGAGGGTTGTTTACAACATACAGTGGTTTACACACACAGTTTGCCAAATTGTCACTAACACAAGCTGATTAAGCCTGCATAGCAGACAGCAGATAGCACAGGTCTGGAAGCAGTAAAACCACAGTGGCTTGGAAAAACTGCCACACAAATATGACAAAACTGCTTTTGAAGCTAATCTAGGCATCTTCACAACACATTTCCTAGCACTCTGTGTTCTAAGATTTGTTCTTGCAGAGCCAGTGTGGGTACAGGCATGCCTATATCCTTTTTTTTTTCTTGTTGCTGTCTTACAATAGGGAGCTCTAGCTACTTTTCAACAGCCACAGCAATGTGAAGTTCTACATCTCACTCATCTACTCCAGGCAGATGAAAAGGAAAAAAACCATCATCTTCTGGATCCTCCCTATCAGATGCGACATAACAGGCAGGGAGGAAAGGAATTCTCAGCACCACAGTAAGCATCTCCGATCTACCAAACGATCAAAAATCACCTCAAAGTCATCTAGTCCTTCCCCCTGTGCCATGGTAATACCCATCATGTTTCTGTCACAACTCACAGATGCTTACATCACCTGTTCTTAAAATAATTCACAAATTTTCCTGATAATATATTTCAATGCAACAGTGTCTTACCAAGCAAGGAAAGAGAACAGATCAGTGTGAGAAATATGTATGTTTCGTACTGAGAGTACCCCTCACTCTCTCATTTCTCTGCTCTTTCTCTTGTTCGAAGTTAAAATAACAGCTCCTGGATCATGCAGCCATTTTTCCAGTACCCAGGTATTCTTACTGCTCCTTTCCAGACTCCCTGTATTGGGTTCATATAACCTTTTTTTTCTTAATAAATTCAACATTTAAAACTGGACACTACTTCAACACTGGCTAGAAAGATACTCCATTTTATTTGCAGAGTATACTCTGTTCTCACACATGAGATGCCGTCACAGAACCCCACAGTAAGAACTAGAAAGGTTGTAATGGTTTACTGAAGGAAGCCTCAGGGAGAAGCGTTTAGCCCTTCTGATCTTCTCCATTGCTCTCATCAACCAGGTGGCAGTAATTACTTTAAAAAAGCCTCACAGTGTTTGAAGTAAGGAACTGGAACCTGAATACCAGCCCTGAGGAGAATACTCCAAAAATAAAATGTATATATAAAAAAACCCAAACAAACAAACCCAAAAAACACAAACAAAAACAAAACCACACAAACAAAACCAAACAAACAAAAACCACCACACACAAACAAGTTTTCTAAAGGCAAAATTCAACCATTCTTGACATTATCTTGCTATGATGTTCTTTAGTTTTACATAATGCTGGCTCTAAGTATTATTCCTGTCATCCACTATAAATACCTAAATCATCCATTTATATAAAAAAAAAAACTCAACCACCCCAACAATGACACATATTCTCACGAGTCCTTTCCTGGCAAAAAGTAATTTTCAAGGAGTTTAGCATTCACCTGCAGTCAATTCCTCCAGACATTCTTTAATATGAGCAAAGTTCTGACATTTTCTATCATAAAGAATCTATCAGAGATAAACTGCTCCTCTCCTGTTAGCATTCTGGAGAAAGAAACTGCATTAGTCTAACATGGTGTAATCTTAAGAATAAAATCATATGGGCTACTCTTCTTTGTCATTTTCTACTGCTTTAGGAGGGTTTAATTCACAAGAAAAATACTGGAACAAATAATCAAAGTTAATCAACTGGGACGACAAATGATCATTTCCATTTCCCATTCCCAATATCCGTAAAGACAGACACTATAATCACTTTTCTCATTGTCACAGTAATACATGCATCTTCTATGAGTTAAGTAACTGCAGCAGCTCAGGGATTACATCAACCAGCTCTCACCTTCTCAATAGCATCTTTAAACACTTCAAGCTTAAACTTATCTAAATGCTCTATAACTTGTTCCTTACTCACACCAGCTGAGGGTTTTAGCACTTGCCTTGAACACCATGTTCACCTCCGAGTCCTGGCCTCTTGTATTAAAGATGAGGTGAAGAAAAAAAATCTCAGTCTGCTTTGCATTGTCTGTCCAAAGCTCCAGTCTTCAAACAGCAGCAAACCCTCCTGGTCTTTTTTTTACTAACATTATATTTCTGTAATTACATTACTCTTTTTTGAGCTGGCTATTCTGAATGTTGCATTTTAATTATATTGTGTTTGTGCTTTGTTTTTACACTCGTCTCTGGTAACCCAGCCTGAATTCCCTTTCCCTCTTTGTTGTGTTTGATATTAAAGAGCTCATTAGTAGCCAAGCCAGCCTTTCACTACTTTTCATACTTTTCTCTATGGAGGAACAGGCTCAATTTCTGCCATTAACATAATTTCCTGAAGGAGGAAACTGTCTTTTTTTTTTTTTTTAATTCTTCTTTTTTTTTTTCCTTTTTCTCTCTTAATCAGGCTAACCTGAAGTCTGCATTTCTAAAAATCCATTGCTCTATTTTAGCACAAGTCCTCTTTCCCAGTCTCTTATTTGCTCACTCTCACAAAAATTACGTCTCTTCTGGTTATAACAAAGCTTAGAAGAACCTATCCTCTGGCTGCTTTCCTCATAATTAGCACCTTTATCAAGGTCCTCCAAGAATTACTAAGAACCTGCATTCTACTGCACTCTAACTAGGCATTATCCCTAAATAATCAGAATCACAGAGTCATTTGGGTTGGAAGGAACCTTAAAGATCACCTGGTTCCAACTCTTTTCACTAGACCAGGCTGTGGTCCTATCATGTGGATGATTGCTGCTAGGTGCTTACAAACACCCTCATACAGAATATTTCCCTGATTTGCCAGCCTTCAGTCACCTCTACCAAGACAGTACCAATATTCTTTTTCTTTTTTATACAAACAGACTTTCAGTAAAATTATTTAGAATGCAGAAGTTTGTTTAGTCTTCCATCAACTGTCTTTCCAACTCTCTTGTGCCACAGACCCCACTATTCCTGTACTTGAATAAATATTATTTTTATCTCAGAATATCTGAATGTACTTTGGAACAATAACTACTTAGATCCCATTATCTGCTGTCACTAAACCCAATGCTGAGTGCTCCTGATATGATGCTGTTGAGTTGATGCCTCTTTTATACCTAAACTGTGGTTACTTAAAATGTTTGCCAAAACTCTGTACAAAGGTTACCACTAGTAATGGAATATGCTTGCTGCGAAAGCAACAAAATTTAATCCCAACCCTTGCTGCTAGTTTAAAACCAAACAGTAACTTTCCACCTACCGAATCAGTGCATATGTACCTGCTATAGTAATGACGTAACACAGAGCAAGTACTAAATTTAAGTTTGTTTTATCACTTCCTAACTAATACAACATCCACGAAATGAGAGGGATTAATATCACTTCAGAATTTTAAATTGTCAAGAGGACGAATCAGGTAGCATTTCATTCATCTTTATTTCAGTTAACTTTTTAAAATGTATCTGCACACAAAGTAATTCAAACGCTGTTGAATTTCACTGATGGCTATTGGGAAAAGTTCATACAAATGCAAGCCACACATTCTGCTAACATATTTTTTTTTCCTTTTAGGCAAAGACTAAAAGAAACATTAATACCTGGAGAAGTGCTCAGATAACTTCTGAGCTACACCAAAAAGTGAAATAATATACCAAAAGTGAAATAATTCAGTTATTTTAACTGAGCTGACTTGATTATGAGCAGAACCAAGGTCTGTTTGCCCAGAACTCTGTCTACTCCCTCAGTTACAGAAGTCAATCTAACAATGAGCATTATCACTTCCTTTGACCTTCATCCTTGCATCCTTAATGTTGGGTGGTGGATGTACCATTTATGACTTAACCCATTTTACTAGTGAGTAAGTTGCTAAAAACAACACTACTTGCAGAAGATATAACTTGCAAATAGCATGCATCATAAATGTGATGTTTGCTGAACTGCCTTAGTTGTTTCTCTTCTTTTTTTTTTTTTTTCCCCAACAAAGAGGGTTCTTGTGAAAAGATCGAAGTTTCCCAACTCCAAGAACTCCACTGGCATGCAAACGAAAAAAAAAACCCTAGCTCGATCTAGCCTAAGGAAAATTCCACAAAACCATCTCAATACTACACTATTACAGTGTGTTCTGCTGTATCAACACCAGTTAAGAACCCCTAAGCACTGGACTGTTGCTGGCAAACATCACCACTGTAAAAATCATGCCAGTGAAACTCTGCTGAAGGCAGATGCAACCACTGACATCCATAAAACCTCTGTGTTATCTGGCAGCCAGTTCATGCTAATGTTTCCCTGTGTTGCTGGGACCAAAACATTAAAATCAGAAATCACTGTGAGGGCAAATCAGCTTCTGCCCTCCATGTTTACTTTTCTCCAACCTTTTTTTTTTTTTCCCCCTCCAGTTTTAGGAAAATGTACTTTCACTTCATGTATTCGTCTCTTCTTATGATAAAGAACTTCCTAATTGTTTACTTGAAACAATTCCAAGCAGGCAAGCATAATTAATGTGAATTGCTGACTTGCATTAAGAAAGGAAATTATGCAGTTACACCTATTGCTGACTATGTGTTCTATGCTTCCCTGTACCAAATGGCAAAATGGCCAACCAAAACCAAAATAAAAAACAAAACAAACAAACAACAACAAAAATAGCATAGTTCCACCACAAAGTAACAGACTAGCTGCATCCACTACTTCTTTGAAACTTGGAATTGTTCATCCCACTATGACTGACACTCCCTGTCCATGACACAGGCATTCCACCAGAGCAGAACAAGGAACAGCCCACCCTTTTTTGCAGATGTTAATGGTCTGCAGAAAAATCTTTGGCTTCTTAGTACTTGTCATTGCTGTACCTCAGTCAGGGACACAGGCACATGCAGAGAGGACCAGAACCCTCACCTCCAAAATGAATCCACACCTCACCGTGGCTGGGAGCATGCACCTACTTCAAAGTCCAGCACTGACAATCAAGAGAGTTCCTCAAAGGGGGAGACGAGCCTTTGTTCTCTACAGGTTTTCTTACAGGAATCCTGAATTTATGACTCTGTGCTAAAACATATTTACAGCACTGGTGAGGTGTAAAAGTGTGACAAATGTGCAAGGAATAAATAGCAGGGCTATGTTTAATAAAGCACAGGGGTCCAGTGTAAAAAGGTAACAAGCCTGGGATCTTTCAGCTTCAACTTTAAATTATAACAGTAGCACCTCCCTACCCTGGCTCCCTTCTTCCCTTTTAAGTTCAAGATATATATGCTTACACAAGCACTATTCTTAATGTGGTGCCAGTATAGTAGTGAAGCAGCAAGCCAAATTCTCTCTCCCTCTCAGGTTTGTTGCATTAGAGCAGGAGACATCCACATCCAAATGAGTTAACACAATTCAGTAAAATCCCATGCTACTTTTTGGACGTGGCTGCACAACAGCCATTTTCCATGAGCTGTGTGTCAAAACCCAAACATCTGAAAGAATGTTTGGTTATTGCAAATATATTAACTGTTAATTGTTAATAAAACCAAGTCAAAAATACAAAATTATTCTCCCTCCTGCTTAGGGCTACCTGAGGTTTTACAAAGGATTTTGTGAATGCAAGTGGGATTGATTCTTCAGCAGTTCAACACTTCAGCTGTCAGCACAGTGCAATAAAATCAGCCAACAGTTACGTTACAATTCAAAACTTTACTGGCATACAGATCTTGTCAATAGCTTACAGGTTCGATATTGGGTTGGGGTTTTTTTTTAACATGCATTAAGAAATCCTTGTAGCTGTGAGCTCTTTGGCTGGCAGCATTTTATCAGCTCCCCAGGCAAACTAAACTACTACTGGAACAGTCACTACCTTAGGCCTACTTTTATATAAGTTTTCACAGAAATAAACCCTGCACTTTATCAATATACAATTCAGGGAACTTGTAAAAACCAAATTAGAATGATAAGGATAAAAGGCACAAGTGTCTTTCAGTAGCAGTTATTTACACAAAGAGCCTAGCACATGTCTATATTATGACACAGCTTCTCCTCCTCCCCTTTTTCCCCCTTTTTTTTTTCTCCTTAAGCCAAACCAGACAAGTTCTTCTAAGACATGCAACTGTTTCAATAAACAAAACTGTATCTGTCATACTGTTTGGAGACTGCAGTAGACGTGCAAAGGGAGATGATGACATTTGACTATGCTTCTACAGTTAAACAGCAAAAAAATTCACGAGAATTTGTCTAGTATTTTTACCACTAGTCTAGCTATGTATTTCCCCACACAGAAGCAGATAACATGTCCTCTACAATACTAATTATGATTGGACTAGAATTAATTATCACGGCCTATCGTCACTGTGTATGTGGGCAGTTCAGTATTACCTCACAATCTGACCTTTTTCTTAAAACAAAAACCAACCAACCAAAAGCTGTCGTTGATTTCCCAATAACTTACCACCCATCATGGGGAGCCACAACAGTCTCAAACAGATAAATTTCAGGACAAATTCTACAACTCCTATGAAAACATGCTGCATTCAGTTCAGAGATAATGCAAGTCAAAGGCCCAAGTACAGGTTACACAAACTCAGGCTCTCATTCCTTCTCTTCAGGCGGCAGTTGATTTTGAAGGAAAAATACTGTTATGCATATATACGGAACTAAGGTTCCAGGCCTCCTGCATGCAGATAGCAGTACTTGTGTCATATTTCCAAACTTTCCTCCATTAATTAAAGGTAATCCCACTAGATAACAGAGGTAACATGTTCTTAGATTGTGTCTTCACATCCCTTGAGACTCCACCACTACTGTCACTAGTTCTTACCTTACCTGCTCTGTTTCCGTTCCACATGGAATTGCCCCACCTGGACATGCTCTTTGGGATCATCTTTGACACAATGTTTTTGGCCACATGATTTAAAATGGAAAGCTTTCTTATCATACTATCAATGAGTCATTTATTGAAAGATACCTACATACAACAATAGGAAGTCTTACAATCAATGCCTAAGACAGAAATTAAGGCAAGATGCATTCCCAAAAGCTCCTCTGTCTTCGCAACACTAACTTCAGCTGTTAATGCTTTGCTACCCTCACAGCGTCTCCAGACTTAAACTGACACTTTGAAATGTACTGGTGTATGTATATATATATATATTACACAGGAGTAATTATGCCAGAACCACTTACTGCTGCATGCATTCACAAGTGCACTCAAAACTGTTCTTTCAATTCAGCCCAGTCTTCAGACTTGACACAGGTCTAACTGACCTGCTCCTCATGACACAGTAAAGTCCTAGCTCCACTTTCCAGATGGACTAATCCAATCAGGAAAAGGCACCATTTCTTGGAGGCTGTTCACATGAGTTTTTAAAGGTACAGCAATTATCATAGAGCAGCCATACCTGCAGCTACTTACAAGCCACTATTTGGCCACTGTGCCGTACTGATAACAGGACAGAAGAAAAATTAGAATTTCCAGATCACCAGTGTCCCAGCTTCTGACCAGTGCAGAACTTTTTAGCCTCTTCTGGAAGCACCCCAGGTTGCTTGTCTTGAGTAAACACTATCAGACCACTAAAAGTGCATTCTTACCCCAAGCATAGGCATCCACTCTTGCGTAATACATTACCTGAAACACACCCAAAAGCAGGACACAAAAAGCACCATTTTGCCAACAGCTTCCTCAATACCCTACCTGGGAGCTTCCTTCAATGAGGATAAAGTATACACTTTTTTCCTGGGTTGTCAGATTCCTAAATATCTGACAAGGCTGAGAAGAGGCGACAACTAAGGTAACAGTGCCAAGTCAGCATGTTTGAGCAGGAAAGTCTGAGAGTTTAAGTGTCTGTAAAGCAAAATATAGTTATAAAACTGTTACAGAAAAGGATGGCTGGAACAAGAGGTCACAAAAGCCCTGTTCTCAGCAGCATATAACAGACACCACAAAAAACATACCAATTACTCTAGACAAGCCACAGAGCACAAACTGAGAGAGAGAACACCTCTCTTGAATGATTGAAAGAAACTACTAGGTACAATAACATTATACCAGGATGTGGAGACCTGCATTTTTTAAAACTCAAGTGTGCAACTCAAACATTAAAGAACTAAACAAGATCTCCATAAGCCTAATTAAAATTTCACAAGCCCTTGCAATGAAACCTTCAGCAAGCATCAAAAAGCAGCATTTGTACACTAACAAATAATGATATGTAAGAGTGGAACAGAAGTATTTGTGAATAATTCTTTTTAAAAAAGGCCTCCAAACTTGATGTACATCAAAGTCATCTTGATAACCCCTCAATGAACAGCTTATCAGAGAAACTGATGCTTCAGATGGTACTGTGAGTCTGTATATCCAAAGACTTAAGCTTAACAGGCATCAGTGCATTAGTATAACCTTTTGGAAAAAAAAATAAAAATAATAAAAAAAATCTTTAGATTTCTGAAACTCAAGTTTCATGTGAGGGTCAAATAAAACCTTGTCAGTAGCAGTCTCCAATTTTGGTCCTTGAGGTCTCAGACTGTATGAAGTTTTGTATCCCATTTAGAGAAAAAAAAAAAAAAATAACAAGACCAAACCTAAAATAACCCTTACAGAGGATAATCCAATTTTTACCATCACCACCACATAGTTAGACACAGTGTGGATACAGTAAATAAACTTAAAAAAAAAAAAAATGTAAATGAAGTTGTGTTTCTTCTGTGGATTTTGTCAACACATTTTTCATAATTTTAATAGAATTCACTTACTTTTCAAAGCACATATCATCAGTCACCATGGCTCACTAACTAGATTCCCATAGCTGCAAGCAGAAGTCAATTGAAAACCTTTGTCTTGATTGAGATGGATAACAAAAAAAGGCATCAGGATGTTCCATCAGCTTCACAACTGCCATCCTCAAACCAGTATCTCTCTGGTACAATCTTGCCTTTTGTAATTATTTATACTTTACAAAGTAGACTATAAGTTTTTCTGTCTTCTCCTTCTCCCTTTGACTTCCCATGTTGATTAAAGCAGAGGCAGGAAGGAAGAAATAAATTACAGCATTAGGTCCTAATTCTTAGATTAGTTTCAGATCAAGTGCTCTTTGTACACAGCCCAGATGTAAGGCAACATCAACAACATGAAAACGCTAATCCAACTTCACTCTGTCGGGTATCATAAACCCTTCCAATCGCCTTTTTTTCTAAAAGGTTTACTTCTAGAAATTATGAAGTAAAACTGGCGCAGGTGAGAAGCATAGGTCTGTACTATTACTATATTTGTGTGCAAACCTTTTTGAATGGACAGTTTATTACCACTCCCTCTTCTCTCTGGAAATGAAAACAAGACAAAAGCATCATGCTTCACCACTAACCAGATGAGGCCCTGAATCCTTCTTACAGCTATGAGGAGGAATAAAACCACTGTTGTACAGATGAAAAATGCAACTATAAACTCTTGCACAACATCAGTTTCACATAAGTCAACAGAAAACACCCAGGCAGGGAGGGGAACAGCAGATTCTGAAGTCTTTTTCAGAAGTAGTATGGCAGCATATAAAACAACACACTCATTTTTAGGCATTTTTCTTCTTATTATCACCATATGAGAGGTGTAAATGCTAATCAGAAAACCGATCACACACCCGAGGGAGAAGGAGGAAATCAGAGAGAAACAGAAATCTCTAAATACTACAAGGATGTCTTAGCGTTTCTCAGTTATAAAAAACCATACTCCTCAACCTGGTAAACCGTCCCATACTGACAGGCTGGCGATACACACAGCCTCTTGACAGTATGTATGTGCCTGCACCTACAGATTAGTCCGCATGGAGCAACTCAAAATCATGCCGAGTTACTACCAACCACCTTGGGTGCCAGAACACGTTCATATGACCTTGCTCCTCATTGCCTCACAGACCAGAGTGAGCAACACGGCTTTATCAGGACACACTCCCTTCTCCGGTTACCAGGGCCCTGAAGTTGCGGAAACCTCTATTTCCTTGGGCATCCCAGGAAAATACCAAAATAGCTTCCAGTGATTTGGTGAGCGACACAGTGGAGAAAAAAAAAAAAAACACAAACAGAAAAAACCAGAAGCCCAGACCCAAACTAACAACCCACATACAGGGCCACACAGCTAAAAGACCGAAGCAGAAGTACCCAGCACTATATAAAGCATCACACTTGCAAGTAAAACAAGCCTTCTTCGAAATAAAAGCGCGCATTCCACGCTCTCACCTTAGCACTCGCCCGCTCCCCGGCTCACAGCCCTGCGCGTAGCCTGGGTCCTCTCCCTGAAGTTTGCCATCAACGCTGCCCACGTCGCCCTACAAACCAGCAGCGGAAAAGCCAAGCCAAGAAGATAAAGGGGATTAGGCAGGCATTACTTTCAGTGACCTATATACTCCCCTCGGCAACCCTGAGGCAGACAGCAGCTGCTCAGCTGCGGGGGGCACCGGACCGCCGCTCCATCCTGCCCCGCCGGAGAGGCCAAACGGCACTGCTTAACCCCAAGCGGGAACCACCCCGTCTGCCACGGAGGCCCCGCCGCCAGGTCCGAGGCCCGTCCCCAGCCATAGCCACCCCCTCTTGGCTCCCGCCCCGTGGGACCCAGCCCCTACCTGTCGCGGGCGGTGCCGGAAAGTTTCCCCGGGGAGGGGCGAGGCGGCTCCGCTCCCTCTCCGCAGAAGCCACCGGCTACGGGAGAGAGGGAGGCGGCTGCCCAGGTAAGTCGCCGTCAGCGACGGGGCAGATGGGGCCGGCGCTAATCCCCGGGAGACATACTCCTCAAGCCCGCCCTCACCGAGCGTCCCACAGGCTCCGTCCCTTCAGGGTGGGCATCTTCCCTCTCGCATCTCTCCCCACATGGCAGGCGGCCTCAAGTCGACACCGTCCGAGGAGTTTGTGTAAGCGGGGGCCGGGCCGTTGAGTCAGAGCGGCGGGGAGGAGCCGCGACCTGGCGGGGTGAGGCGAGGCCCGGCACGCCGCGGCCCCTGGCGGACGGCTTCCCGCCTAGGCCGGCGGAGAGGGCGTCGGTTGATGCCGCCTCTTGAGGTGATGGTTGTGGGTGTCAGGTGAGGAGGTGTCGGCCCGGAAAGGAACATGTTCCTGTACCAAAACCACAATAAACACGCACCCTTTTTTATTTCTATTATTACTAATATTTACTTTTCTTTGGATGATACAGTGGCGTATGGGTGGTGATCCTTCCCCGCGGAAAATGCCGGTGCTCCCTAGGGGACGTTTGGAGTCCTCTGTCCTCAGTGAGCCGCAGGATGGCCTTTGGGGCCTATTTGCTTTTCTGAGGAGGTATGGGGCAGGGGGAATCACCTGCTTGCATTTGCCTGGATACTCTCAGAGGGTTACTCATGTAGCCCCTGTGAGTAACTAAGGAAGATTGCTGCCATCAATTTCCCTTGCATGGAAAACCTGCAAGACGGAAGTACCATTTTAAATATAACACATAATACTTAAAAATTAGAATTAGAGGTCATTCCCTAATGATACAAGCCATATAGTTCTTACTTTCACATACAAGCCATATAGTTCTTATTTTTAAATACCTCGCTCTAACTGTGATACACTGCTGTGGTGAATAGTTAAGCATGGTTCCATATGTTGTTGTGTCTTTTTTAATGGCTCAAGATAAATTAATTACACTGTCAGGGTACTGATTGTGATTTCACTAATGACTCAAAATAGGAATAGATGTCGGCCTATTAGGGTAACAGCTAACTTAAATGAATGTATAATATAACTTCACAAGTGTAGTGGTGTTCTCTGTGAGCTCAGGAAGCGTTCTCTCCAAATGCGCCATGAAATTAAAGAATAATTTACTAAGATTACTAACTAACTAGTTTCACACAAACTAACTCATAACTAGGTATGCCAGACTTAAGATTTCCCAACCTGAGACAAAACCATCATCCAAAACTCCAGCCAGAAATAAAACTAATGTGAGTGAGGTTCCTCCACGACTGGAAGAATCATTGGCTTTTGTAAAATATCTTGACACATGTTGAAGCTAAATCTAAGCTTTAAAGGGGAAAGGGGGAAATGCCATTTCCAGAGACATGACATTGTTTATTGTTTTCAGAACTGCAAGATAAAATATTAGTTCTGCATAATTTCTTATTGCAAATACTATGATAGAGGTGCTCAGCAGTGCTACTAATGTCATCTCCCTCATAGTCTGAATCCAGAACCTGTTACCATCTGGGGGTGCATGTCTGTGTTGGATAGGTGTTTTCCAACATTAGATTTTGTATTAGCATTTGTTTAGGAAGCAGCTTCCATGTGCTGCTGTAGAGCCTGTGTATGCAGGTGGGTGGCATTTGATGGCTGCTTAGGATGGTAGAGTAGAAGCCAGCTTGGGAATTTGGTCAAATTGTATAGAAGACTGTAGCAGAAACTGAGAGGATGCTTCTGTTTATATTGTTTGGTCTCAGAAGCATGGGAACCGTCAGCCAGCACACATGAAAGATGCCCTTTGTGTGAAACATCTCATCTTAAGCAGATCATTAAGGACTGAGCCTCTGAAGCAGTGCCTGTAACTGATGCTGATATCATCTATTTCACTTCTTTCTATCACTGCTGTAAGCATTTCAGAAACATGCCATAATTATTTTTCCTGTGATAATTAGGTTGAATTGAAGATAGCTGTCCCTTTACATTCCTGTCTCTTAATCATTAGATAAGCTGTTCTATCACACAGAGTTAGAAGAGATAGAAGTGTAAAGATGGCTTATCACAAGCCTCTCACTAATCCTCCTACCAGTCCTCTTTGTTCTGAAGGCACTTAGCTTCTAAGAAATACTTCACCCAGGTATAAGAGGCATAACACTTGAACCCAAACACAACTGATTGACAGGATAGTTGCAAGTAGTGAAAATAACATGAGATTTCATGAACAGCATTTGTGAGTCTTGAATATTGTGTCATCATTACAATTAATTGTGCAGTGCCTCTAGTTTTAAGCAATAATTACAACTAAGTTTATATTTACAGTAGTTAAAGAACATAACATGTCTGCTTATACTTTGGCCACCAGTTTAACTCACTTTCTAAAGAAATTCCAGAAAGCTTCTGCATTCTGTGACCCAGGGGCATGCCCACAGTGTCAGACAAAAAATTACTGTTGCAGATAAAAATGGCCAAGCATATCAACGTATGTAAAACAGACAACTTTTAGAAGAGCTCTCTTACTGTGATTTTTTTTTTTCTGGTACATGTTTTAAAGGTGTAGCAGCATTTGTCCACTAGGAAGTGTGCTTTACACAAATAATTTAGCTACACTCTCCAGTTGCAAGTTACAGGTGTACTACAAATAGAAAATCCTTAGAATGGAAACAGTTTCATTTAAAAAAAACCCCAAACAAGTCACTGTCCACAAATCCTATACTACAGTTGCTTCTTAGCAAAATAGCTGATTTTGAGGAAAGGTGTTAGAGGATAAACATGTCCGGTTTAAAAACAAAGAGGAATACAGGCATTTTCAGAGTCATAGAATCATAGACTAGTTAGGGTTGGAAAGGACCTTAAGATCATCTAGTTCCAACCCCCCTGCCATGGGCAGGG
>WYDI02008716.1:0-26493 GCA_009867235.2 Psittacus erithacus | reverse complement strand
GCTGTGCCTGGGATTGCTCTGACCCAGGTGTAGGACCTTGCACTTGGCATGGTTAAACTTCATAATGTTGGCATCAGGCCACCTCACAAGCGTGTCAGGGTGCCCTCTGGATGGCATTCCTTCCCTCCAGTGTCTCAGTGTAGTAATTTTGATAATAGTTCTAAAAAGCACAGTTATGGAGTTTTCTTCTGAAGCTGAAAAAATGCAGTGTTTAAAACTTGACATTAAATAGAATAAGCAGGTGTAAATACATTAAAGTTCACATCATTGTGCTTTTTTATGTAAATAACAATTTAATTTTTTTGTTTGAACACACTAATGTAATTATAGTTTAATAACATTTTTAGCCCTCAAATAATTTGCTACTGAAGTAAATAAGGCTTTTTCTCTTGGTCACAGTAGATTTAGGATTATGAACTATGTTTGTGACAGACAGATCTGTTAGTTAGCCTTTTTGATGTCAGTGAATCATCTGATAACACCCCTGACGCATTTCACAGCAAAGAACCACATAAGAAAAATTACAGCTTTTGGCATTCTCTGTTTTATGCTTGCTTGACTTGCAGGTGTTCCCTGGCTTTCAAATACTTATGGTCTGGACATGTTTTCATGGTAGATAAAATTAAGGCTTTCCTGCTACTGAAATTAAAAAACATTCCTTTTTTATAATGCAATGGATAGTTAAGAGTGTATGTTATTAACGGTATTTTCCCCCTTTTAAAAATACGTAATTTTACATCTGAATTGCTTTAAAACTAAATGCAGAATGATTTTGTTGTCTCTTGACAGTGTTAAGCAATGTTCTATTAGTTTTTCATCACATTTTTAAAGAGTACAAACAAGATTTGTTCCCCTTTGATGCAGTTTTTCTTACATTCTTGTCTTTTAAGGTCATAACGGCATTCTGTTTAAGAAGTAAAAATCAGACTGACTGTTTTTCTTAAGGAAAATAGGTGAAAATTCCATTTGCTTCTACACATTCCTCACATGTTTGATTGTGCATGGTACTGGAAAGCACGTATAGACAACATTGCCTCTGGAGCACTGATATCTTTTCTTCACTACACTGTCAAAAATTTCTGCCAGTACCTCTGACATTAATTTGAAAAGGTTAGGCTGTTAAATATATAGGAATAATATAACTCTTCTTTACTCTATCTGAGAACAGATGGCAAATCATACTTAGAAAAACAGAAAGTTTGGGTTGGGTTTTTTGGTTTGTTTTTTTTTTTTTGGCATTCAAGAAAGTTTCTTCAAGGCTGATTGGAAGAAAGGGGAACAAACTATTAATGTATTATTCTTATGTCATGAGAAAATACATCCTGTCTTGTTAAATGTCATTATGACAGTTACAATAGTCTAAGACTAGATTCTGAAAAACTAATAGAAGCAAATAATCTATTTATATATTTCCCCTTTTCTGTTCTGCCTCCACATTGTCTCAGAACACATCGCTTCCCAAAAATTTACTATAAATCCTTCCATAAATATTTCATCTGAAATAGAGATTCAAAGAAAGAAGTCTATAAATGCATACACGTCACAAAGCATGTTCATGCAACCTTTTTGCATAAACTGTAAATGAAGGTTTGAAATTAATTTCCCATGTATATTCTATTCCACGACATTTATTTCTATATAGTTTTTCAATTTACTGTTTCCATATGTATATGTATTTTCTTATATTTTTAATGCCTTTTTATTAAGGAGGCAAACATCTTTCTCCTTCTTTCTTTTTAAGATTTGATTAAACTTTAATGGCTAGATTGAGATACCAAAGAAAGAAAATTTGTGGTTTACATATCAATCTTATGGAAGTTACTATTAACTTGAATTAATACATATATGTATCACAAGTATTAAAACAGCAGGAGTGATCCAAATGGCCATTTTAAAAAAAAATAAATAAAAAAAAAATTACTATTTATAATTAACTGGTATTCTTTTACTTATCCAGTATGCCTTCAGAAAGTCTTAAGGAATGTATGCTCCTAACCTTCAGGGTCCTTAAAATGCTACTAGGTAGGAATTTGCTAGAACTATTTATACATACATAGCAATTTATGACTCATGGTATGTAAATGCTTTACACACATCTGTTTTCCCCTTGTCACAGATAATAAATAATACTACTTTCCACTCATGTAGCAGTTTTACACCCATTGTTTGCTGACCAGAGAAACACTTCAAGGTAAAGCAGAGCAAATGACAATGCCACACTCAAGTGCTGACTCAATGGCAGAATCATTTTTGAACTTCAGTCTTTTGATATATAAAAATGCACCAGTGTTGGCTCCCATGCAAACATTACTTTTAGTATTAAGATAAAGTGAACACAGTCATATAATATCAGATAAATAAAAGACTGGGAGGAGGATGATGGCCTAAAACTGTACTTATACAAGGTGTGTGATAGGCATTAGCTATTGTCTGATAAGACAGTGACAAGGATAGACTGCCATGACAGAAAGAGAGGGCATCAGCAATGTGTTATTATAGCCTTTGTGCTAAAGCTGATTTTATTCTGTTTTTATATGACTCTGCTCAGTTGTCCATATTTTCTGTCTTTTCACTTATTTCAGCTTCTGGAAATGATAAGGAGTGGAAGACTGAATGTGTTTGTCCAGTGCAGTTATGATCAGTGTAAAGCACAAAACATCAAGTGTCAAAATTCGGTATAAGAATGAGGACAGAAAAAGCAACAATCAGAAAAGCGGAAGAGGAATTTATAGGGCAACATATATTATGAAATCTTTGCAATAAACCAGGTTTCAAGGAAATTTTATTCATCAGGAATTAGTATATACTTTTCTTTCTTTTTTATTTTTTTAAACAATGTAAAGAAAAGATGGTTTTGCAGGTAGAACTAGGTCTTAGGAAATCAAATTGCAAATCCAAGTCCATTTCTAATTAATTCAGGTCTATCAGTTAGGATATCAGTCAGTTGGGAATGACGTTTACTAATTTTGGCATCTAGAAGTAGATCATAAGGGACACGGGCTCCCTACATCTGTGTCATGAAGCTTTCTGGCAGTTGATGTTGGGAGAGGAACTGAAAGGCTTAGATTTAGGAAAATGAACTTCTTTGTGAGAAAAGTTAACAAATCCAAATTCAAGAAAACTAATATCCTAGACTTAACTGCTGTAGAAACAGTCTAGAAATGTTTCTGTTATCTCTACTTTCTCTGAGTACCAAAACACATTAAAGCTGTCTTGAAAGGAAAACATTTTTGGCAAACAGGAATGGTCCATATACATATCCAAAGCTGTCTCCCATGTTTCCTCATGTTTCCTATTTGCTGATTTTCCTTTATTGCCTTTTAGTATATTTTCCACCATTTTGTCAATCCATTCAATGCAAAGAAAGTCCAGCCAGTGGATTATGTTTATAGACAACTGTAAATAAACTGGACACTGATATGTCACAAGTAGGGTACCCAAATCCTCTGTAGTCATGCCCTTCTTGTGCCTTTGCTTCTTGCTTGTAAAATTTATACAACAGCACTTTCCCACTTAGTGAGTACAATGGGAAGGAAAAGACGTTTAATACAAGGAACACAGCTAAACTGTGGTAAAAAAAGAACTCTCAAGTACCTAAGTCAAACAGTAAACATTACACCAGACTTCAGGCTGTCAAAAGACCATCTTTTCAGAGATCCTCCACAACCTTTAATGGCTTGCCAAAGAAAAGTCATAATGCATAATGAAATCATGCCTTGGGTCTTTAATATCGCTAGCATAAATATAGAGGTTCCTCAGTGCATTTCATCTTCTTTTCCTACCAGGTGTCAATATCAGCATTACAGTGTTGGTGAAAGAATTTAGCATGATAAGACAGTGAAAGAGATGTTTGGGAAAGCCTTTTTAAATGGATTATCAGTGATTTTAGCTTCAGAGTTTAATGCAATTCTCTGAGTATTTCTAATTCTGCAACAACAAGTCACAGAAGTACACTGTAAAAAATATGACGAAATAAAAATGTATAGGCCTCTGGTTCCTCCTATATCTAGTCAATTTTGGGATTTCTTCTTGTACTGTCTGAATAAATTATAGATATTATTTTGCTGTTGTAGTTGTTCTTCTAATATGTGACCACTTGAGCCTTCAGGTTCTTCAGGGAACTGCATAAGACTAAAAATGACTGTGAAACTCCTTTCACTTCTGCTCTCAGGATGTGCAGGTTTCTCAACTCTATGGCAAAATTTTCTTGAAATGAGATACCTTAGTGATGAAAGTTTCTGCTCTTTTTCAGTCCATAGATTATAAATCTGTGAACAGCTAGAAGTCTTAGCTACAGAGCTGTTCATAGACAACTTTGAAAAGCCCAGTTTTACTAATCATTATTCCATAAAAATGTCAACCTCTCCTCCAACTCCAGTACCATATGCTCCTGATCACAATCTTCTGTCTTTCATCAAATGAGGCCCTAAATGAACTCTGTTGTGTCCTTTCACCCCAGAGCAGTTCACCCAAGTTCAGTGATAGGTTGTAAAAGGCCAGAGAAGGAAATCTGCATTGTATCTGTATCTTTCTCAAAGTTAAAAAGTCATCCAGCCTGATGAATTAAAAACTGTTCATGAATTTATGATCTATATATTTTGGAAATAGAAAAGAAATGGAAGCCCTTGATACTGTGTTTAGATTTTCTTTTAACTATTCACTTTCAAGAACACAATAGTTTAATTAAATTTCCTTTGAACAATTTTTTCTTATTAGACCCTAGGATAGTACTAGTGAAATATACATCTGAAAAAGGATCATCAGAATCTCAAAACATGAAAAATCTGGTTATTAAAAGCAGCTCAAACCTGAGTTGGTCAAGAAAATAAATTAAAAGCTATCATTGGTAAGAACACAAATAAAATTTGTACAACTACATATGTACTGAAATCTCAAAGAATCTCAGGTTCTTACTGTTCTTAGTCCTCTCAACCTATAGCACAGAGCTGTTTGGCTTGGAAGGAACTTTTTAAAGATCATCTAGTCCAATCCCCCCTGTCATTTCACTAGATCAGGTAATGTCAATGGCTAAACAAGTCATTGTCTATGTCTGAAATTAAGAAAGAATTTAGTTTTGACACAGACATTTCTTCTTGGGGGTTTCATTGTGCAAGGAGATTTGCATTTTATGATTCTTCCTAAAGAAGCTTTAAACACTGTTAATTTAGTGTCAAAAACAGGTGAAGGACAGACACAATAAGGTGTAGCAGGAATCCAAATACTATAGGAGTATATGCGACCATAGTGTGTGATTTTCCCATAAGTCTATGCAAGATCAACAATTGTTTTGACAATGCTACCTAAATCAAATGAATTTGTTAGTCCTAGTTATAAAAATATAATTTCTGTGGACAAGGGAAGAATGAATTAAAATGAGTGTTTATCTATATTGCATTTTACAGTCCAAGTTGCTATGGGCCTTTAATGCAATACGTCATGCTCCATCTCTATGTTGTTCTTATTCCAACGTGCCATCCATTTAGCTTACTCTCATTTCAACAGGCTTATTGCACTGCTTTTGAACTCAGAACACCTTGCCACACTGGTGGTGGCAGAAGGGGGCAAGATACTCGAGAACCACTCTGAAATAACAAAATGTCTTTCAAATGATCCAAGATCTAGCTGCTAGTGTAACACTATTCCTTTAATAGCTCTGATTTTAGCTGTGTAAAATTACATTTGCCATTATTACATAGAAAGTTGAAAAGAGTTACAGTTAATGGAGTTTATGAAAACAGTGTATTGAGGCATAAAACTATCAGCTTTAGCAGCTATGCTGTATGCAAGTTTTTAAAAATCTGAACAAGAACTTGGCTTATTGAGTTTTACTTCTTACATTTTGGTATTCCTTAATAGAAATAAAAATAAAGCTGGTCCAAATTCTCTGATGATATAAATCATCATAGTAACACCGATTTATACCAACTGAGACTACTGCACAGTAATTCCATTCTCTTTCTGTTATATGCTGTCTTTATATCTTCTGCACTAGAGAGTTAGTTTAACCAGTATCTACGGGGACTTTTAATTTTCTCAATTAGGAGAGAGGTCATTAAGGGTAGAGTTTTGAGAAAATACAGAAAGCAGTGTAAGAAAAGATCCTAAGCTTATAAATGTTCTTAATTATATATAGTCTCCTTAGTGTAAAGAATTACCGTCAGGTCATTCTGTCTCTTTTATCAGAATGAATCACCATCATCATCTATTCACTTGTGCATTCAATTCATGACATAATAGTGTCAGAGGTGGCACAGAATATATACATACATGCTCAAATTCCAACACAGTGACCCAGATTGTGTCTACAGCTGCCAAGCAGACTGTCATAGACATTTAACAGAAAGGGTTTATTTTAGAGAAATATTTGTTCCTACTGAAGGGAGATTAATGGAACAATGGCTTAGTGAAGTAGTCCAAAGAACTAGATTTAAAGCCCATTTTATCTCATAACTAAATACCTCAATAAATCCTTAGTTCATATTAGAAAAATACCATGGCATATTGGCAATTCTCACTTCAAATGGAGCGAATACTGTAAAATAACAGTGTGCTGAGCTTCAGAACTAAAGTGCATCAGTAGAATTGCAGCAGTATACCTTCATGGTGGAAAGCAGCAAGTATGAAAATTTCACAGGTTAAGCTTCACGGAGTTTTTGCAAACTGGAAGAAAAAAAGTAATTTTCCAGACACACATGTTTAAGCCCAAAGTTTCTGCATATGCACACCATTCCTAAGAAAAAGAATTCAGTTCTATCCTTGGCAATCCTATGATTACGGACTGCAAAATTAATCTCAAGTTTGAAGTTCAATTACTGGATTTTCTGAAGAATTTTCTGAAGAATTCCAATGTGACACGTCTGTGTCATATTTGCAAAATACAAGGATTCTGCATTTGTACAGTGCAGCTTTACAAGTCTCCTGGGGACTGCAAAGACTTGGGCAAAACAGCTCTGGTATATCTGATTTCACAGTGAATGTAACATAAAGTCACTCTGCAAGTGCAGAATGGCTTTCAGGCGTTGGACTTTCTGTGTACCTGAAGATCAGCTGCATGACATATGTACAAGCAGCACACTAGCATTGTGATCCCTAACTCACCAGTCATTTCCAGATATAACCTGAAAAAAACCCCTAAGTGTTCTTTAGAAAATTTATCTGCTACCTATCTCATGGGCGAAAACGTGACATTGAGCTTCATTCTCAACATACACCTTCTACAGATATGTAAGAATGCAATGATTCCAGACCCAGAATATACAGAAATAAGAGTATGAGACATATTTCCATAAAAAATATAACCTTTAGAAAAATCAAGTAATAAAGCAGGTACACTTAATGCAATTAACTCTTTTTAAAAATAAATAATTATTTACTTTTTATTTTGTTTTTTTTGTTGTTGGGTTTTTTCTAAAACTAATCCCTTTATCAGAAACTCAGGAAGCAAACAAAAAAGAAGTCCAACATAACTGATTAATGTAAGTGGATCTGATATATTTTATTCAACTCAATCTATCTTTTGCTTTGCTCCTGAAAAGTTATAGGGAAAGTAGTTTTCTCCTTAAGCCATTAGAAGTGGTAAAGCAGCAGATACCTTAAGATTAAGCCCATTTTCAGAAGTGGAGGTGGGCAGAAAATGTAGATAAGTATCCAGTGTTTAGGTTGTGAATGTAGTCTAAGTTTTATGAAGCTGACACATTCCTAATTAGACTATGATAGAAAGATGAAATGTAACAAGTAATTTCAGATAGCATCTGACCTCTGTTTCTGTATAAGTGCCCAGGTTGATAATTAATTCTGTTTAAGTTCATAAACATGTAAACAAAAAGCTATTTATTTGGGAAAAAGTAATTCCTCTTAATTAGAAATAATTGACACAGAATTGCCTAATCAAAAGTATGCTTATAATTTTAAGTTTGGATTCTTTTTTTATGTTTAATAAGACTTACTGCAAGTCAGAAATTTAGATTGAGCTTCTCTCTTTAGTGAATGATATGAACTCTAACAATGCCAGGAGGAGTTTTTGCATTTACTTCATTGCATTAAGCTATGGTCTCCCCAGAAGCAGCGAGTCACAGCAACACTTGATTCCAGCTTAAAAAAACAAGTTACTTTTTGAAGTGGCATCATAAATTTACACTGTTCTATCAGTATCTTGAAGCTGACTATAACATCAGTTCAACTGAGTTTATAAAAGACATTATTGTGATAGATTATTTTTGTTTCCAACTATGTCTGCTTGATAATAAAAATGTAAAGAATTTTACAGTGGTTTAGTTCTTCTTTGACATTCTTTTGTTTGTTTTGCAGGATTTGTTCTTTGATAAGTGCTGAGTTAATCTTGGGCACTGCAGAAAGGAAGGCTTGTTTTACTACATGTTGCATGAAAAGAAAGCACAGCACCATGATACATTATGCATTGCTTCTCACAATGTCTTACTGATCCATGTTGGTACATGCAGAAGCTTATGATGGTTACGTACTTCAGAGTCCCAAAATAGTTACTCAGTATGGATTCTTATACTTTTGCAAATACAGCTGAATCCAAACCATAGTTCAGATCCTACCTTAACAAAATCTCAGATTTAGGAGAGTGTTCCATGATGCGCTGCTCTAAAATGCAGAACGTGACCATTCCTACACCTCAGTTTCATAAATATTGACATTTCTGTGTTTAGAAAACAAGCATCAGATCCGTGACCGCCAGATATTATGCCAGACATGCTAACATCACTTCTGAGTGAATAAAATAATCATTCTCCTAAAGAAGAGATGCAACCTGAGCTGGGTAAAATATATTAATGACTATAAAATATTCTTTGTGAAAAGAAGAAAAATCACGTAAGGACTGTCAACCAGGATGCCAGTTTGCAATCTAATGAGATTCAAAGTGACAAAGACAAAAACCTGTGTCCCATCTAATGATGTTTTTAATTGCCAGGAAGCATATGAGTAGTATAAGGCTTTAGCTAGAATTGATTTGACATATAATAAAGTTATTTAAATACTTTGGTACTTCCAGCAAAGCTACAGCTACGTGATCCTAGAAACATTTTCTGATATTATTTTAATTTTTGCCAGTAGTATTCTCTAGAACTGGTACATTAGAAAGAAGCACATAAAAATCTTATTCCAGAGGTTTGCTATGCTGAGGAGAGGTTACGTTGTCCTGCAGTTCTTGTGAGTGACAATATCATGTATCATTTAAATTTTGTGTTGATGTCATCTTCAGTGGACTTAACAACTCACATCATGAAATTTTTTTTGACAAGCACAAAAGGGGTTTTCTGATTCATGCATTCCCCTTGAGGTGTCCCCTTGTAGTAAATTCACTGGTTCAAGTACTATTCACATGGTGTTTTTCATACTTTTCAGAGAGCAGTCTATGGCAATAGCCAAGCCTTTTTCCACTAATCACACCTGCCATACACTGAGAATCACTGCAGTAAGGCAGGATATTCCCCTTTGAAACATGACTAAATCAAAATAAAGCATGCATTTTTTTATTTTTTTTTTTCTGAAGGAGAGTAAACTACAAGACTACTATTTCAATTAAGTAGATGTAAATTATAAGTCACCTCTGCCCTTACTTTACCTTTCTTTGTTGCCACTGTGCTGGGAGGAATAACTAAGAATATTATACTGATTTACCCCATTTCCTTCACTACGAATAATTGCCATAATCATCATCATCTATCTGGTCCTTGTACTGAGAATGTGCCTACAAGCCTCAGAGAGAGAAACCAGACCTATCTTTAAGTAAAAAGCAGAAATTCATTCCACATTCTCAGCCGTCCAAGTAACCAGGGTAGAAGGCATTGATGTCTTGTAGTACTGTGCAACCCACTACCAGCAACAGCAAAACTTTGATCTCTGAGGAGACTCAGTCACATAATCTTACATTACTTTCTTTCCCTTTCTTTCAACCTATGGGTTTACCAAGCTCTTTAAAAATAAAGCTGCATTTCAGGTATGCCAAAATACTTAGATATACACCATGTCATGGCTACTACATTTAGTTTAAAGTTTGAAATGAAGGCAGACAAGTCAGTCCTAAACTCTGACATGCAGTATTAATCTCTTTAAAATGAAGAGGATTTTGCTTTGTTCTGATTTATTTTGCAATAAATACAATGGGGCAAAGAATTTATTCTCGACTATGTTACCTGTGTACTGTGAAGCTTGGGTGAATATCTTAATTCCACAGAGCTATACTTTGTCCATTATCAAGTAAATTAATATCACAATTAAAAACTTTTTTTTTGTCTTAATAAAACTAGTGTTTTTAATGTTCTGTGAGATTTCTGGAGAAAATACCTGCAACTGCAATTATATGCTTTTATTATCACTATAGAACCTTATGTATGTTCCATTCAGCATTAAAAATGTTGTAATCTGTATTTTTCAAACTAACATTCCATATGTAACATAATGACAGACACTGTCAGAGAAATCTAAGGTAGACAGACACAAAAGAGAGCTTAAAAGCTCAACTACAGCAATGAAGCACAATACTGTTGCTGAGAAGGATCCCAGTTCTGAGCATAAGAACATAAAGGGCAGGGGAAGGATTCAGAAGTGACTTGCTAATTCACACCACCTTTGGCACTACATTTTTAAGCACCCAAAAGTGGCTAAACTAAAGACAAAACACAAGGTAGCTTTAGAATCAAGTCTGATCATGTTAAAGCACATAGTGATAAAATCTGTCTTCATGGTGCAAGTCAAAATCATTCCTAGTAAAAAACCTAATGTCTTCAACAGAGCTTATACCAGATGTGAATTTAGCCCTGGATGTTAAAAACCGCTGTGGTACAAGAGAGAAAGCCTTTCTAAAAGATAGCATTTTTTATTTGCATGCAAGAAGGATGGCTAACACATCTGGCTTAGCAGGAGTCTGGCTTAGCAGGAGTGAGCAGCAGCAGTGGTAGCAAATATTTTTAATATTAGCAGTTCAAATGCAAGTATCAAATTGGTTCTGTATTTGAATCATTCATCAGGGTTTGCTCCAAGGCTAAAACTTTTTTTCTGAAAGTTCTGTAAAATTTCATACAAAACACCTTTTCTCCATAGTATGAAAGAGGGTGGAACAGAGAAAAACACATCAATGGAGATTTTTCAAGAGTATGAAGATTTTTTTAAGTTTAAAACATAACTGAACCATTATTTAAAATCTATAACGTTGGTGTAGTCCCAAGTCTATAGAAAATTCTGAAATAGATTTATCTCGGGCAGTTCTCTGACTTTTACGCACATGTGAAAATTTCAGTGATTTGCATGCTTGGAAGAATCACCAGCTTTTCATCTTTACTAACACTCCAGCAACATCCCTTTAGAAGCTCTTATTCTGGGATTACAGTGCACAGACTTACTCCAAATGGCTTTTTTGTGCTTATGTAATGATCTTTCAAGACTGAGTCCTACTAAGACAGTCAATTACTAGCCATTCTCTCCTGTAAGAGCAATGAAGCATTTGCGTACTTGAGATATTCATGTCTGGAGCTTTAATTTTAAATCTAAGAGCTCCACTCACCTTTTGAAATTCCTTGTTTTATTAAGTGATTTTCTTACATAAAGCCATTACTGAAGGAAAGACTCTTTCATTATTCATCACTTGCTACCACCAAAAGTCTTGAAAGTATAATAGAAAACAGTCTCTGTTTCAGCATTCAGCAAGGTAGATAAACCATTATTTCAGCACATTAAGAGAGACACAGCCAGAATATATCCCATTTTAAGCATCCCTGAATGCTTAAATAGTGTCACGGAAGTATGGAACCAGATGTGTATAGGTGGCCAGATAAATTACATCTCTGAAAACCCAGCATGGCTGGCAGTCAAAACGGCTATGAGGCTGGGGAAACTTTTGTACCACATTGCCAAAAGAGTCCCTATAACTCTTCCAGCACAAAATGAGTAGCCATATGCCAGGCTGAATCCGTATGATCGGTTGATCATGGCTGAATGAAAGTTGCCCACCAAAGCTGCTCTGTCACTCCACTCCTCAATGGGACAGGGAAGAGAAAATATAAGACTTATAGGTCAAGACATGGACAGGAAGAGATCACTCACCAGTTATGGTCACAGGCAAAACAGACTTAATTTGGTTAAAATGAATTTAATTTATTACCAATCAAATCAGAATATGATAATGAGAAATAAAACTGAATCCTGAAACACCTTAACCCACCCCTCCCTTCTTTCTGGGCTTAACTTTACTCTCAATTTCTCTACCTCCCCCCACCAGTAACACAGAGAGATGAGAAATGGGGGTTTCAGACAGGTCATCACATGCTGTCTCTGCTGCTCCTTCTTCCTCAAGGGTGGGGTCCCTCCCATGGGATATAGTTCTCCATGAATTCCTCCAACTTGAGTCCTTCCCATGGGTTGCAGTTTTTCATGAACTGCTCCAGCATGGGTCTCTTCTATGGGGTGCAGTATTTCAGGCATAGACTGCTCCAGTGTGGGTCCTTTCCATGGGGCGCAGTCCTTCAGGCACAGACTTCCCTAGTGTGGGTCTCCCACAGGGTCACAAAGTCCTGCCAGAAAACTTGCTCCAGCGCGGGCTCCTCTCTACGCAGGCCCTGCAAGGATTCTGATTCAGTGTGGGCTTCCCACTGGGTCACAGCCTCTAGTGTGCTGTTCTTCATGGGCTGCAGATGGATATCTGCTCCCTGGGCTGTAGCGGGACAGCCTTCCTCACTGGGCCTCGCTGGGCCAGTGGAATCTCTGCTCTGGTGTCTGGCGCACTTCCTTCACCTTCTTTTTCACTGAGCAGAGTTGTAACTCTCACATATTCTCAGTCCTCTCTCTAGCTGCAGTTGCTTCTGCACAGTAACTTTCCCCCCCATTCTTAAATATGTTATTCCAGAGGTGCTACCACAATTGCTGCTGGGGTTGGCCTTTCAGTTTGTCTTTGAGCTGTCTGGCATTGGCTCTGTTGGACACAGGGGAAGCTTCCGGCAGCTTCTCACAGAAGCTACCCCTGTAGGCCCCTCACTACCAAAACCTTGTCAGTCAAACCCAATATGGTAAGTTTACTTCACTTAAGCTGAACAAACTGGGTAATACAAAGTCCCAGTCTGCTTTACAACATTTCGATAGCACAAAACTACTTTTTTAAGTTTTTTATTTCCTTTTAAATTTTTCTATTTCAAAGGTATTAAGAAGGGCCAAAGCATATGCCCACTGATTTCAACAGCTAAAGGTCACAACCAGACTTAATTACCACATATTGTAACAATGAAAGACAAAAGGCCATTATGTGCCCTAATTTTAAATTTCTGATCACTCCTGATTTTTTTTTTATTTAAGATGTATGTCATGATGTCCTTAGAGGTCTAAATAATCAGTTTATATTTAATTCACATTCATAATCTGAAGATTTTCACTTTTCTGAAAAATGAAGTATTGAAATTGGGAAAAGAAGAGTGGGAGGAAGAAAGAACTTTGATAGCCCAGGAAAAAAAAAAAAAAAAAAAAAAAAAGAAGAAAGCTGAAATTTTAAAGTAATCTACTCTTGTTTTTCAATTTGCATGCAAGTATAAGCATATTTTATGTAGGATTTGACAATAATACAGAAATAAAACAATACCTTATCTATTTATGTATTGATGGTTACATCTGTTCCCATCTAAATAGAAATATTCTTGAATTAATTCAGCTTCCTGTGTCTCAGCTACTTTTGCTTTCTATTCCACCTCCACGTACCAATATCTATTGTGATGCTTTTCATAAGTCAGTTCCATTAATGCATAACATAGTATTACAACAAACAAGAAGTATTTGCTTCTATTCACTGCATATTTACCATGCGTGGGCTATGCAAAACACTTCCACTGTGACATACTTTGTCAAATTGCTGAATTTCACTCGTCTTCAAAAAATACTTGAATAAGTCACATTCTCTGTGATCCTCACACTGTTATGATGGATTAATATGTGGTATCCTTAGGAAAATACGAAAACGTAATTTACAGAGCTCTGTTCTAGTGGGGTTTTTACAAAAACCAAAGATATACTGCAAGGATTTATTGTAGCGATCTTGTCTTCAGAATAATATGTTTGGTCAAGAAACAAATTAATATGGCTCTAGTTCACTTTGCCTACCTCATACGTCTACCTCAAGAAACAGCTGCATGAATAAGAGCAAAAGATTAATTGTCTCTGCCCTGGCTAGGAAAGCCAAAATAACACTAGGGTGTTGCAGCTCAGGAATGAGGCAAATTGGCAGGTAGAAAATTAATTCATATTGCTATGAACCTGGGTAGATAAGTAAAAAAAAAATAAATTAGTCATCTTATTTGTAGTGAATCATGTAGTATAATAAATTGAGAATGAAGATAAGAGAATTCACTTGGGATTTTAGCTCCTCAACTAACATATTCAGTATATCAACTGCTATTGCCATATTTTCTTGATTGCAATTTTTATTATATTTTTAAATAAAAGAAATCGAAGTGCTGTTTCAATTTATCTTCCTTCCAACAGGAGATTTAGTTAAATTTCTAATCTCCCGACACTCATTTTTCTTAAATTGCAGTTTCCTGTTTGTACTCTATGGGCTGTGTGCAATAAGTACCTGCATGGAAAGGGCTCTGGAAATTTTGCCATCACCAAGTAAGTGAGGACAGAACTGCTGTCTCATCCTTCCAGTTACCATATTCAAGTTCTTTTTTAAAGTGAGTTACTTATACCTCATGCTGCGTTAAAAAAAAAAAATTAAAAAAAAGAAAAATCAGTTCTATCAAGTGAACTCCCTTGCTTCAAAATGTCTGAGAAGAAAAGTTTGAAATAAGAGAATAAAACCATTATATTTTCTTTAAGTGTGATCTTTCAAGCAATTTCTTGTATTCTCGCAGTATTGCAATTGGTCTTGAGCTAATTTGGCTGTCATGTCATTTGGCTACCTCCTTTGAAAAGTGAGAAACTCAGCTCCCAGCCCAAATTTTTACAAAAAACTCAAGTTGAAAACAGATGTCAAAATTATTGATTAACTGAACCACAGCCTGTGCAATTCTTATCCTACAATTCAGTCTAACAGGGAACAATTGATGAGAATAGAGTCTTTGAGTAGGAATAAAGAGACATCAATGTGACTATGCTTCAGTTAAAAGAAACCCATAGGCAAGGGTTAAATTACCAGCTTCAACATAACTGGCAGGAAGTTCAACACAGCCTGAAAAATTTGTCTTTATCAAACCTTGTGCTTCAACAGATTTCCACTCTGTATTCAATACCAGACAGAGTGAGGTTAAAGCTCACTTTGATATACCTACGGCATAGCAACCATCCCTATGTCTGAGGCATGCCCTATGAGATAGAAAATCCCAAAGCACACAATGTTTTGAGGCAACAAATCACTCGGGGAGCCTCCCTGTTGTACCTGTGCTTACCTTACTAGTCCCATGCCAGCAAAAAGGAATGTTAGCACAAACATTTTGTCAGAAAGAAATTATTTTTGCCATGTAGCTTTTATTTCAGACTGGGGCTAACAAAGGAAGGACTTTACTTTTAGCTTTAGCTTGCACTTTACCTTTAGCAATAGTGCATACTATATTCTAAAACCAGGAAAACACCATGATCGATTTATCTCACAAGATGGTATCAGTCTTCTTTTTTGGTGACAATGGCAAAGTTTTGCCATTATTTCCGAAAAATGCACAAAGTATTTGCTTTGATGACACTACAAGTGTTAAATATTTTCAGGGTAAACACTTTCATTTTGAAGGTGATCTCTTCAGTGCAGCTCTGTGAAGTTACCTCATGTTGCAATACAATTTTAGCTGTACCATCTCAGTGAAAAACAGGAAACACAAAGTGAAAAGAAAATTTTGTTAAACCCCTGTAGAGTTCAGAAGCAGTGACAAATATCAGTTGCTGCATTAAAACAGAAAACAAATATGGGATTCTTTTTTCGTTGTTGTTAACCATTACTACAGCAAGCATGGTCATAGAGACCTGGAACTAAGGAGCTCTAGAATAATAAATAAATAAATAATTAAAGGAGAAATACTACTCAGAGGGAATCTGCCTAGATCTTAACAGCTGGGTGAATTCCCCACCCCTTTCAGTATTGCCCGTGTCATGGGAAAATTGTTCATTTTCTCTGCCCTTCGGTCTGACAGGCACAAAAAGTGCTGCTTTTAAATGTCTGTTTGGACAATTTGTATGATGCAGATTGTAACAGCGTCTCTGAAACACCATGAAGTAATTCAGAAATTGCTTTAGAAGTAGGCACAAGAAAAAAACGCAGGTTGAAAAAAAAAAGAAAAGAAAAAGGGACAATGTGTTTCAAGCTCTTTGAGCATTTTTTTTCTCTGCTCAAAAGTTTGTTCTTTCATTATCAAACACATAACATTTCTGACATGTTACATTGCACAAATAGCCAATCAAATATGCATGTTACACAGTCTTGCAAAAACTGCCTTCACCAAACAATAGTAACACAAAAAAGCAAGAGGAAATCTTTCGCATTTTCCTGAGGTAAATACTACTTAATTGAAAATATTTCTTGTGTCAAAAAATATAAAGGCTACCACTCTCATCTCCTGCTATGTCTTGATTACAGTAAGCAGAAGTTTATGTCAGATTCAGCTAACATGGATTAACAAAATGAAATGAAACATATTTTCCTAAATGACTAGGGGATAATAAATTTTGTGGGCCATATTCTTAGCTAAGAAGAGATCCAGTCACTACAATGTTTCCTGCTATGATTTCTGAACAATTTCAAAGTGATGCTGATGCTGGGATGCAACAGAGGTGTCAGAAATGGGAAGACAGCCAGTTTGAAATCTGCTTTGTGCGCTGTTAGGTACCAAGAATATCCTTAGGCAAAGCAAGAAGTTGCCTAAGGCAACAGCATGATGGAGTTTTGATGGCAAAATCTGTAGAAGTGGCAGAGTGGCTTCTGCAGACAGCAGCCTTCCAATAATTGCAGTGCTCTGCCTCAGCAGTCCTTGGCCATGGTCCCTGGTTTTGCACACCCAACCTTTTCCTTTTTTTCATTCCCTAAAGCACTCCTGTTGGGGAGAAAATCCATTAAATAGCAATTTATCCCAGCAGAGGGATAGAGGACAGGAGTGATTCAAATGGATTACAGTACCCCTTCACTCCCTGCCTCCCTAAGACCAGAAATGCTATCATATCTCAGCAAATGATAAAAGCTAGGGATACAGGATGTTCACCGCAGGGGCTGAACACTGAATTGTTTAGGGAAAATGTTTATGTCCACTGCATAGTGAAGGTATGATATTATCATCTGATCCTTATTTGAGAATTGGAAAGAAGCATCTGTGGGAGGAGAGAAAATGGGTTCAGCACAGGGTAAAAATAGTGATTTTCAGAAACTAGAAGCATGAAGAAGTGGCATATGGCAGTAAAGACAATGTCCACCAGCAAACTAATATTGTAATCCCTCTTCACAGGCTGAAATCCAGGAAAAACTTTTTTTCCTTATCTGTTAAAAAAAGAAAAACCTGTATTTTAAAGAAGAAGATATATGCAAATTCTGGATAATTTCTATACGATTGGGCCTGTTTCACTCATATGAAGCATTTTCATTTATTTTTGTTTGTTTTGAAACAGAACAATAATCTACTGTTTTTATTAACCAACTATTGCTTATGGTGACTCGTTCCAAGCAGAAATTTCTGCTTTAAAAAAAAATCAGATTTTATAATGGGATGTGTAACAAAAAGTAAGGTATTAAAATGAAAATGGAGTAACCAGAATGCAATGTCAGTGATTTTCATCATTAACTGGTTTTGAATCCTATATTGCTTCCTGGAGAGAAGAATTAATAACCCTGGAGTGGATATGCATATATTTGAAAATTGCTGCAGGGGGAGCACCTTCAAAATGGTTAGTCAGAGGTTAGTGTCTGCTACCATGAAAGCATTTAGGTGTTTACAATTAGGTTTCTAATTCCTGAGTGTCCTGAGCTGGGTTATTCTGTCACTGCATACCTCAGATGCATTGATATCATCAGCTTCTGCAGGGGCCTGAACTCACAAACTCCACTTGACTCTAACATATGCTCCTGCTCACTATTGTTACTGTGTTTGTCATTGAATAAACTGCTGGTCACAACAGTGGTCTGAGCCCAGGGCAGAGAAGACCTGTGCATTCACTGGGAAGTAAGCCACTTGGACAGTGTGCTGGTAAGTCTTGCAAAAGCAGAAGGAAACTTGGAAAGAAAGCTACAAACTATCAAATGTCCACATGTTCTGGAGTTCTCCAATTTTCATTTATTGTCTTTCATCTTCAGTGAGAGCAATAGTTGAACACTCTCCTCTTGCTGTCAGAGTAAAATATACTCAAGGAAGAGCCTCCTGGAAGTGCAAGCCCAGCCAAGCCAAGCCAGGAGACAAACCTGAATTTCCTGCTTTCTGCACAAGTAAATTATATGGGCTGTCACATAAAACCGGCCTTATTCACTCTGTTGACAGTGTTTGGCCAGTGAAGAGAGGCCCTCAAGCTGTAGATCTCCATTGAGATGGAAGTTCTTTCTCTGTAGTACTAAGATGGGTGATTCAGGACCTAAGAGATTTCAAATACAACACAGTGCCTAACCTAGCCAGTTAATCATTAAACAGCTTCATGCTGTTTAAAGAAGGTGCCATTCTTCTGGAATCCAGTAAGAAGAAATTCATCTTTGCCAATGCGCTAAAACCAATTTACTGAAACACAGGGTTGGACTGGGCTCAGAAGAACTGAAAGTTATGGTATTGTGAAGAGCTTTTAGGCACCTGAGTCTTTCATTGGATATTGCATAAGGTATTATTTGGCATGATTAGAAATTGTTAGCTCTAGGCCCTTTATTAAAATAATTGGTTGAAAAACACTGACTGTATTCACAACTCTCAAAAATAGATAAACACATCCAAACATACCCACATCTCCCACGAAGACATTTTTAAATCTCTTTACCACCAGGATGTCATAAGTCAAATGTTTAATTATTTAACCTCTTATGCAAATTGCAATGACTTGTATTTCCAAGATATTACCAATAGATGGCAATAGTAACTAGTGGATGCTTTTTTTTTTTTCCTTTTTCAACTAGCCCTACCTATTCTTTCCTTAATTTAGGGTTTTTTACAACATTTTTATAATAGGTGCACATATGTCTCATTTCCAGGTAAATAAATGTCTAATTAAAGGCTTTCTGTTTTCAACAGAAAAATGGGTATGGAAATAAAATCAAAATTTTGCAGTGATTTTAGACAGAGTAGCCACCTTCTTGCTAGCAAAGGATGCATAAATATTTTTGAGCTACACCTGGTCTCACATATGTTTTAGACATGTTTTATTTCTAGACAAAGAATCCGCAAGAACTGTATAGTACACTTGGTACTATAAGTCAATATCAGAGAACAGCATTTTTTTTTTAAGTAGTGATTTAGAATATTAAAATCAATGTTTGCATGGAGTTCATACCCCATTTTGAGGTGGAAAATCGTATATTAAAATGAATCTATAAAATATATGGAACATACAGAAAAAAATCGAAAAAAGTCTGTGAATCTAGGTGTGTACCTGTACAGCATTGCACCATTTTCTACCAAATGCCACTTACATAGAATGAGTATGACAATAATGCTGTTCTCCATTATCCTTCTGTTTCCAAAGGAGCAAGCAATCTTTTCCTGTGAGGGGGTGCATTTCTCGTAACTAGAGGACATCTTTTCCATATAATTCGTTGTCTTTGTGTTCTTTCTTCTCTTGACGGTAACTATTTTTTTCTAGCAATCATTAGTGTCTAAGACTTCAGAATCCATTACATCAGTACCTTGTGAGATCGCTGTGAATCTGAGTTGTATGTCTATTAGACAATTACTATTTACTATAAATCCTAATTTTTGCTCTGTAAAAAAAAACCAAAAAAGAAACCCCAAAAGTCTCACTTTTTTATAATGTTCTACAAGGTTGCTTTTAAATAGGATGTAAAACTGAAACAGAATTTGTAGATAAATGTCATTCAAATTAATTTAATTACATTTTTAATCTGCAAGCTGTGGGCAGAAATTAAGCTCTTTGGTTATCTGTTTGGAGTGCAAAGGTAAGCTTGGATGGAGCTACTTTCTAGCATTAAGAACCTCCAAAATTCTGTTGTGTTCATAAATCACTTCATCATTTGTTGTACTCTAAAGTTCCAGATTTCATTTCCACCAGTCCTTTCATGTGTGATAGCTGGTCTATAATTAGGAAGTTGGAAAATTGTCGACAACTGAAGACGAGTTTTTAAGAACTTTAAGATTTTGTTGCCAGGTTTTTATATTAATTGTAGATTTGATATACAGAATACAAAAGCAGACAATAAAACCCAAGCAATTCAAAAGACGATGAAAATTAAACCTCAGCTTGAAGCTTGTTTTCAATCATTTGTAGAGTTTGATAATAAACAAGCCATTTCTGTTAAGACGGAAGTACAAATTTAAGTTACTAATGAGACTCAGGTATATATAACTTAAGTTACTATGAGATTCACACCTTCCTGTAATGACGAGGTTTCTATATGGAAAACAGAGAAAGCAGCTCATCTTCTTGTCACATTAGGAGTGTTTTTCAGTACCAGTTTGAAGAGCATAAAATACTTCAAAGTAAAATAGCTTATCAGCTTGACAGTTACTTGTGGTTTTATTTCTGGTTGGATAATCATATGGTGATTTTGTATTAGTGCTAATTAGCATATCAATAGTATGATATTTTCAAACATAAGTATTATAAACCCTTAAATAAGCATCTGAAAATCAGACCATTTAATGATAATGACTTTTCTTTTTAATGCATTTCTAGTTCTTTGCTTTCTGAACAATGAGAGTTATACAATTATTTTATAATTAAGTTACAGCCTTTCAGATAGAAATCTAACCACTTTGTTGTCATCAGAATCTTTACACTGATGATTCTTTAGTTTCTACTACGGCTGTTGACAATCACATCATCCTAGAAGAGTGCAGCTCGTATTTTCTGTGTTTTGGTGAGATTCAGCAAACATATTTTGTCAGGACTGAGTCTTATGATACAAATGCAATAAATTCCAGTATTCTCACAAATTTTGGTGTTACTTGGGAGAGGGAAAGGAAACTCATTCAACCACCTCCATACCCCATATGGCTTTCTCTAGGAGAAAAGCACTAAGTCAGTATGCTGCAGAAAAACTTTGCTGTATTTTATTCCTCTTCTCTCTACCACTTATTTCTCCTCAGTGCAGTACCCTCTCCTGAAAAGGTGGGCAGACCTTGGAACTTCATTCCCCAGGCATCAAGAAATGGCATGCTATACTATACCAGAAGCAGCAGAAGGACAGAAATGGAAGGCAAAATTAAACGAGGGGGAGGACCTGCTTTGCAGATTTAATGTGAAAGTAGAGGGCTGGGACAGAACTGATGCAGCATTTGACAGGATATGATTGATTTGAAATTTGGGTGGGTAGAAGAAATCTCTGAGTAAGAAATGAACATTTGTGTGACTAAGACCTAGACAGAGCCAGAGTTATAATAATTAAATAAGTTTGGGAAAACAGCAACATCACTTTTCAGACCAGCATATTGGATTTGACTGGGGGACATGCAAAATATATCTAGAATATAATCCTTGCAAGAAAAAAACAAAACAACAACCAATTAAACTCAATGTTCATGATTCTTTGCTTTTGGGGGTAAAAAATAGCAAATTTATACACACTTTTTATTGACCACAGCATTTCTGGAAATAGTTATTTTAATGAAGGAGCAGTTTGATTCTACTTATGAGAGCTCTTTAACATGATAATCTGGCATGCAGCACAGGAATCAGTAATTACATAATGAAATAGATGCTACTTCTATAAAATAGTGGAGAAACTAGTTATTTATTTCTTTTTGCTCATTTTTAACTACTGTGATCAAATATGTGATCTAACATTTCATTAAAGGGAAGATGAAATTAATGTAAACCTATAGTACCAACCCTTCTGAACCACTCAGATGCCAGATTAATCTAGTTTACCATGCAGAAGTTCTGTTTGTGGAATGCATTACTCCACAAAAGTGACAAAGAGACTGATGGCCTGTAAAATCCCTTTACTGAAAGGAGGTGCTAACAAAAAAGGGGCAGTAATAAATATTAATAAATAAATAAATACAGTCTTTAAAACTTTATTGACTCGAAGCCTTTCATCAACCAGTAATTCCCCTAAAGGATGGTAAAAAAATTGTTCAAATGATGTTTCTGATATGAGAAAATAAGTTTTATTTAGACCAAAAAATTCTTCTTAAAAGCTTTTTCATCTGAAAAATAGTATATTGGATTTGTTTTGGGTTTTTTTTGTTTTGTTTTGTTTTTTTTTTAATAAGAAGAAAGAGATAATCTTGCACATAATATAACTTGGTTCCCTTGATCTACTTGCCCAAGCATATTTCTAAGCTAGATCTCACACTGCTAGTAACTGATCATAATTATTAAGAAATTACAATTTACCAGTCAGCAGTGAAATAAAAAGTGAACGGTGCTGTGGCATGCATAAGGGGTGACATGTCACAGGAAGAGCTGCACAGAGGTATTAGAACTACAGGGAGAGCAATATACATATAAAAATATATTGTCTCATTACCTTGTATGTTTTCACTTGAACCCATCTTGGTTTGTCTATGTATGCCCATACACTTTTCCCCATTCATCTTGCAAAAATAAGAGTAAGGAAATGAATCATACCACTACCAAAGCAAAGAGCCACTCTCATGCTTAACTCCATAATGTGCTTGTGTGTTAAGCCCAGTTGCTATTTTACCAGAAGGCAGCAATCTTGTATATCTTACTGGACTTCTTGTGGTGCCATCACCAACAACTTTAAGCCTGTGTAGAATATGTCAGTGAATAAGACATATTTATACAAGCAGAAGACAAATGATCGACTGATATCCTGTTTTCTATGGAGTGATAAAGTACATGGGCCCCCTAAAGGGTCATGGAAGAAGGATTAAATAATGTATGCTGCGAATGTGTTGTTATTCAGAAAACATTGAAAGAGTATTACAGCTGTTTCAGGAAATTCACAGTTAAGGGTGAAATGTACCATATGTCCATCCATAACTAGGCACAACAGGGTGCGTTAAAGAAAGCTAGTTAGGTGGTTCCCCATTGTGCCAAGTCTTTTGGGGACATATGGTACCTTTCACCTTTGACTAACATTTCCTTTCAGTCATTGTTTTCTGTAGCTACCTTAAATGTTCTTTGAATATCATTTTTGTTTCTAGTTATATATGTATGTGTGAATGAACATGTGTATGAGAAAGAGAGGGAGACACAGTTTCCTCTTAGAAAACCTCCTATTCTTAGAGATTGAAAGATTCTGTGCCAAATTTGGCAATCCTTATTGCTTTATAGGCTGGGAACATACGAATATTTTACAATGTATGCAAGATATTAAATGGAAAAAAAGGAAGTTTCAACCTTAAACCAGAAAACGAAAATAGGCCAATAAATTCCTGGCTCATGACTGAAAGATGAAATATCATAACTCCAGTGATAATAGCAGTAACAGTAATACTAACAGTAACAGAAACAGCAAGAGCAATAACAATCACATCACATAAACTGCGAGCATTTTTACTAATGGGCTATAATTAATTACCTAAATAAATTTATAGAGAAAGAGATAATTCCCTCTTTAAAAAGTACGTACCAGAGAGATTGTTTATCTCATTTGAAGAATTCTTGATGCTTCAAGTCCCACTGAGGGGAGTCAACTTCTCTGTTTTGTGCTACTTGTTATTTTTCCAGAAATTGATCAGCTGAGTATGTGCTAGATGTCTTTTGGATATATAAGCAAATAAGTTCCCTGTGGAAGTTGCCAAGATTCTCTTCTATCATAATATTGTCCTTCTCAGTAGATCAGGTACATCTTGGAATAGGTTGCTTAGATGCACCCTAAGGGGGTGCATTAGAACACCTTGCAGATGTTTATTGCTGAAAAGTAGGGAAGAACTATTTTCTCTAAATGAAGTTACAGGGAATCAGAACAGATTCTGAAAAGTACAAAGTATTACAAGATGGATTATTGCAGCACTCAGTCTTTGGTCTCTTTAATTCCTGTCATCTGTGCACTTGAGTGAGGTGCTTACTTCTTAGCTTCCTGCCCAGAAAGAATTAAACGTCTGGGAGCTGCAGACAAGAAAGCTAGCCTACTAATGCAGCGGAATGCCAAAGAATATCAAAAGGATAATGTCAGAAGGGGATGCATTAAGCTCAATTGCTTTGAAGGCTATGGTGGCTTGTTCATTTCTATGAGAAGATTCTTATTCCCCAAATGGGATACACAGACATCTGCCTGTTCACAGGTTAAGTGTCAAAGGCAATCGAAATGCAGTATGCACTGTTCATTATTTCATTGATTTGTTGTCCCAGGGACTGAAAATTTAATGTGTCTGAGAGGATTTGGCTTCACTTCCATGGGAAAATATTGAATGTGATATAACTTCATAGAATAGGGAATTTTCATTTTCCTCTGATGTATTTAATTCTGTTTTTATGAAAATATCAAGTATTCAGGCTAAAGAGAAGAAAATAATATACATGAATTATTCATTAACTTGACTCTTAGACCAGTTACCCAGGGGAAAGACATAGGTTCAAATTCTTACTTCCAGAACAATATTAAAATAAAACACATAAGGATCTAATAGCAGGCTGAGAGCTGGTAGCAACATAAACAATTAACCATTACTTGTGGAGATTAGGTCCATGTAGCTTCTTCTAATTTCTTTCATAGAGTCCCAGCACATTGCTTTTAATACTCTAATTGTTAGAAAAAGTAGAAGAAAATACACCATTTGTCACCCAAACTCTGTTGATGTGATGTGATGTGATGAAGCCAAAGTGAATTGGCCTCCTTCTGAGCATCAAAGATAGGAACCATAAAATCAGGACTAGGGATGCACTGAGTGAAAACTTCATTCTCTCAATTTGACAAAATAAGGAACACCAATTAATCTCTTAACAAGTAAAGTGGTATAATAAGGTTTAAATAGGCATTCTCCAAATTAAATAGTCCAGAACATAATATAAAATATCCTGTGACTGAGTCTGGTATGCATGAGAAATGGTTGGGTTTTTTTGAATCTTCTACAAATAATAAAAAAAAAAATCCCAAACAAACAAATAATTATAAATAAAAAGTTATATTTACTCAACATACTTCCCACAAGTGTTGCAGGAGAAAATAATGCTAATCTACACCAGCAGCATGCACATGTATCTTGTGCTTAGTTTGCCATGCCATATATCAAACAAAAAATTTCTCGATACTAAAATTATTTATTCCAAGATGATTTAGCAAATTATAGCTAATACTAGAACAAGTAAACACCTGGGTCCAATAGCTTTCATATCCTTTGCTCCTAACATAACCTGAGCAATGACTGGAAAGTACATTGCAAAGAATGTATTTCATCTAACCACTATTTGCATATACTAGGAGCCATGGCTGAATTAAAGTTGGCAAACACTTTCAAGAAATGAGCCATTAATAAGCCATATCTAAGATACAGGAAAACAAATCTCTCCCACATATGAGTGATTAAATCACCCATTGAAAACTGTATTAATAAGCTAAAAAAAAAAATGAAAGACCACTCTGTCAACAAGCATATACAGTGATATACAGTAGCTCATGTAATATTCATATCCTTCAAGGAAGCTTCTCTCAGACTGAAAAGTCAAGTGTCCTGGCCAAAGAACTGAACACAAACAAAGTTACTCTGTGTTTTCAAAGGCGTATCTTTCCCAAATATACCCACTCTGCCTCTCTTCACTAATCTGTTTGACAGATCCTATGCACCAGGAAATTCTGCCTTAAAGGGTTTCGGAAATTATGAACTTGGCAAAGCCCCCTCAGTAATGCCATGAAAGGAGTTTCAGCTGATTCTGTATGAGGTGAGGACAAAGGGAAAATATAGGAAAGATATAAAAAATATATTACCAACAACGAGATCCAAACCCATACAGAAATGTGAAGTCCTAAAGTTTTGCTTCAGAAATAAGGTAGGAACAGGCTTTACTGTTTATCCTTACACCTTCTTATAATCAAAGTTATTTCTGGGGTTTGGAAAAAGGAAGGAAGATATTAAAATGGATTTTCTATGCCCACATAGGTTTGTCTTCTCCTGTCCTCATTAAGAGATGAAGGATTTTCATTGAGATTTTTAAAAAGCCCCTTTAAGCTATCTATTTTTAATGATTGATGCTATATTTCGTTACCAAGTGTATTGAGCTTAAATGAAAGTTCACTTCCTTTATTTAGAACTTTTTGTTCTCTAGGCCTTTTTCTTTTTCCTTGCCTTTCCTTGCCTTGCCCTGCCTTGCCTTGCCTTGCCTTGCCTTGCCTTTTGCCTTGCCTTGCCTTGCCTTGCCTTTTGCCTTGCCTTGCCTTGCCTTGCTGTCATGGGTTCAGCAGTAGCAGTCATTTTTTTTCTGCTTCTTAGTGGCTGGTGCAGCACTGTGTTTCTAACT
>WYDI02008715.1:0-19633 GCA_009867235.2 Psittacus erithacus | reverse complement strand
GGTGTCCCTGCCCGTGGCAGGGGTTGGAGCTGGAGGAGCTTTAAGGTCCCTTCCAACACAAACCAGGCTGGGGTTCTATGAATGCATTTCCTCAATGGGCAGTGCTGGGGAGCTCTCTGAAGAGAGAGGGAGTGGGAAAACCTCTTTTAGGGGAGATTCAGCATTAAAACACAGTCCTTTCCCAGCAGCTGGAGATGCACAGTGGAAGGGCAATGCGTGTGGCGCACTCTGCTTAGGGAATGGGCCTGCTTTTAATGATATTATTTAGAAATTAGATTGCCATCTGATTAGGGCAGGACCTAGCCCTCTCTGCACAGCAGTTAGCGTATTGTTGGCCATAAGGGTTAATAAATAGCACTGGGATATACTGATAATGCTGGAGATCAAGTATAGGATGGAGTGTAGGTTGTAAGAGCAGGCGCACAGCATTTCCAATGCAAGTCCTCCCTGCCAGTGACCACCAGTTGAGCTGGTGTTTGCATGCACTGGGCAGAAGTTTAGGAGCTGCTGCATGATGTTCCAGAGCCAAATGCTGGTCATCAGTGGGGCCAGTAAGACCCAGTGGCAGCCACCACATCCTCGAGCTGCCAGTGCTCCACAGAGGGAAGTTCAAACCCAGGAAACATGATAAAGGCTACAAAAAACAACGTCCAAAAATCTGGTGCCAGGCCGTCTGTGGGTTGTGGCTGGGGGGCAAATGAAGCTGCTGCCCCAGTGAGGAGCACAAGTGCTCACTCCTGGGCATAGGAGAGCAGGAGCAGCACTATCCCTCCTGCAAACCATCTGTGGCTGTTTGCAAACTGCAGCCAAATTTTGGATGTGCTCCTTTCCTCCTGCAAGGTGCATGCCCTGAGATGGGTGCAGATAAGCTTGCAAATAAATCCATACATCTAAACTGGTGTGCACATGCAGGAACACCCCACTGCTGTGTGCCACAGCCTAACATGTCACACATAGCCAGAGGCTTTGATTGCTGGAGATTTTTGCAGCCGAGCTGTAAAGAGCTAAAAAGATGGGAATTTGGGGCGACAGGGAGAAGAGGGAGGGCTCTGGAGCCTGATGGAAACCCCGACAGCACAGTAACCCCGTCAGCATGGGCTGGCATCACCCTCATGATCTGCTCCACTGATGGGAAGTGGCAAGCAGAGGCGATGCGTTTAGCAGCACTGGATTATGGAGGGGGCAGGCAGCTGAAGGCTGCTATTGTCTGAAAGATGAAATTTATTACAGGGCACCATACAAAGCCTAAATTAGGCTATCCAGGAGAAGAAAACCCCCTTGGTGTGTGTTATATGTATGCAGAGCTTGTCATATCGAGTAATGTAGTGCAATAAGGCTGAACCAGGCAGTAATGGGCTGCGCGGCTGCTTTTTTGCTGCTCTCTCTCTGGTTTCGTTGTTGTTGTTAACCATCGGTTCTTTAAACAGATGCTCGAGGAGTCGTACTCCAGCGACCAGCGATTAAGAAACAAGGAGAGAAGGAGAGAGAAAGGGAAAAAGAAGGAAAGGTATAAAAGAATGGAGGGAAACCCACGTGAAAGGCACAAGATTGGCAGAAATAATTTTCCAGGAGAGAAGAGCTTGGGGGTGGGGACGAGCCGGGAGGAGACTGTCAGCTGCGGGAAAGTTTAATAAATTCCATGTCACTCTAAAGACCGTCGCGTGCGGAGTTGCCCAAGGCCAATAAAAGCCGATGAACCTCGGCTAGGCCGGCTCCGCTGCACTGGCGCACGGGATTGCTTTGATACCTTACACAGAAATAGGGTGCTTTTTTGTTGTTTTTGATATGGTAAGAGGCCTTGCGGTGTGCTGTTCTTTATAAGCTGTATCTATAAAATCCGTGATAAAAACACCAAAGGATTTAAGTGTGTAGCTGTCATCAGTTACTATTTAACTGAGCGAAACATGTTAAAAGCAGCAACAATACAATATAGCGGTGAACGCATGAAAGCTCAGGCAATCTTCCTCCCACATCCAAGGGAAAGTGCTTTTTAAAACTGCAATCTTGGTAGGATTTGTGGGGAGGGAGAGAGGGGAAGGAGAAGAAAACAGGGAGAAATATCCTTTATTTTTGTTTAACTTCAGCAAGCCGTTTGCCTGATGCGGCAAACCTTGGAGTATTTGCTTCATTTTCCTCCCAGGAATGGCTCTGCTGAATGAATGTGTTAAGGGCTGGGACCTGCCTGGTTTTCATTGCAGGATGGGGGCTTGTGTGCCAATGGAGGGTGTAGCATGCATTAGCAGCAATCTCTTGTGTCACACAGTTGAGCTTTCCAGCTTTTATTTCCCTCTGTCGTCCTTGTCATGGAAGCACGTGTATGATTCCCAGGGCACATTGCACCGTGCACTCTTCCCATGTAGTTGATGTTAATGTTAAATAAAGGACCGTGGCTGCTGGAACAATGGAAATATGGTGGTTTCTCCTTGCTGGGAGTCCTGCCAGTGTTTTTAGCAGTGTTGGTGCAATTTTAGGTCCTTTTCCATGTTCCCTGAGCGCTAGTTTTGAAATGACCTGGGAATTGCTTTAAGAACAGGGCAAAGCTGCTGCTGCTGCTAGCAGGTGGAATGGACACCTTACTCCTGCCTCAGGCTGGCCATTGGTCCCAGCCAGCCTGGAGCTGAGCCCCATCTACCTTGAACACCAGCAAAACTCAAGGATAGGGGGTAGGCAGGGAAAAGAACCCAGATGGGCAGCAATGAGGAAGACCTGGCCCCAAGGAGGGGTCTCCATGCCAATTTTCCAGGACCTTTTTCCTTGAGTTGGAGGCAAGAACTGAGGAGCAGCCAGGTCCCCACAGTCCCACCTCAGGCAGCCCTGAGCTGTGCCTCCATTGCTCTGTTTACTACACTGTTCCTCCATTTGCTGCTGTTTGTTGTGCTGGTACCTGGAAGGCGAACAGGTCAGGAGTCTGGCATGCTCAGCACCAAGCAGATTTACAGCACTGGGTTTCATCGTTGTCTCTCTAAAGAGCTGGGATCTGAAAGCATCAGCTGGCAGAAGCGCAGGCCCTGCAGGGAGCTGGGACTGGCTGGGCAGGGGAGGGGGCTCTCGCCCCCTGTTTGAACCCCCACTGACTTTTCCACACGCTCATCTCTTGGGCAAGCTGAAGTTTTCCAGGTTTGGGTGTCTGTACAAAGCTGAATAGTTGGAATATTTGGGCAAGATGGGCTTGGCTGCAGCAGCCTGGCTTTACTGGAGGCAGCAGAATAACCCTCCCTTTATTATTGTTAAGCGAGAAGTACTGCCAGGGTGTTGTTTCCAAAAGATGAAATTTGGCTTGGGAAAAGCCATTGTGAGAAGTGCTTCTTGCTCTGAGTTATGAACCTTGGATAATCATATCCTTAGCATAGTCAGTACCACTGCCAGCTGTTCTCTATAGTTTTCTCTCTTGTCCAGACACATATGTCATGGGGAAAAACACAACTCCAGAAAAAACCCTCTGCTTTGGGAGTCACTCGACCTCTTGGTTTCTACCTGGCCAAATAGAGGGGGGACTTTTCCTCTCCTTCCAGTACTCCCTGCTTTTGTCTATTAAAATACAAACCCCTGTGGGACCAGAAGATGCAGTCCCAGATGGTTCCTCTCTCTCATGTGTAGTTGCAGTGTCTCTCTGTGGAAGGACAAGCCATGAGCATCCTGGCAGTGCTTTACAGAGGAGAAAAGAAAATGTGGGTTTATCCAACACGTTGCTTTGGATCAGATAGTGATTCCCTGGAAAAATTCCTGCTTGTGTAAAGCTTTGCCTTCTCTCTCTTCTGGCTTCCTCCAGGAGTCCACAGCTCAGCTCAGTGCTACACAGATAGCTGCAGAAGAGAAAGGTAAAGAAAGAAGCTGCAAGTGTTTAATGTTGTCCACATATCAGCAGCGTTCTCTCTGCTCATCATAATCCCATTTTCTGCCTCAGACATGTCATTACTGCCCACCGGATTTGGGGAGATAGCAGCAGGAAATGAGCTGGAAAAACATCAGACAGTTTGGGTCTTTTTTTAAAAGTCATTAACACCTTTAAGATATTTAATGAACTGCAGACAGCTCCGAGTGGGGAAGGAAAAATGCGCCGCGGGTATGGCAGCGAAGCGAGGTCTGCAGAAAGGCAAGAGGGAAGCGTTGGCTTTCATTGGACTGCACTGCAGGGCAAGAAGAGCTGAGGGAGAGCCCTGTCCAGATGCCAAAGAGAAGAAGGGAAATTAAAAAGGCTGGAATGTGGGGTTCCCTCTTGTCAGGGACGCTCAACAGGCAAACAGAGGTGCTCAGGGCTGCTCCCACATGTGCTTCTCTACCCCAGCAACACTGCAGTGCTTACAAAGGTGTTGTTGATGGAGGCATGCAATCCCCTACCCATCATTCACACTCGTGGAGGTGACACCATCCCCTGCCTGTTGTTCACGCTCATGGAATCACACCATCCCCTGCCCATTGCGCAGACTCAGCTGAGCCCATCCATGTCTGCTATTTGCAGTTTCCTGAAGCAGACTGGAAAAGAGAGGTGAAGCCAAGCTGTTATCCCAGGTCGAGCCAAATTCCTAACTGCCACACCACAGTCACAGCTATAAAGCTCAGCACATCTTAGCCATGGTTAGGTTGGAGCAACACGTCCTAGAACAGCCCCTGCTGCAGGTTCATGGCAGCCAGAGTTCAGGCACTTGTGTTTGCACATGCACAGCAGCCACCAGCCGTAGCCTGAGCACCAGCCCATGCCCCTGGGAGCTGCACACAGGCTCCTGCCATTGCCCTGTGCCAGCTGCAACCTTATCTGATTTTGATAAAGCGTTTGAGGTATTGTTCTGTTATGTACTTGCTGTTGTATCTGTGCACCTACAAGTGTATCTAATTTGCAGCACATCTCTCAGGTGGGAAGAGGTATTTATCCTTGTCTATAGCATAGAGAGTCTGCAAATTGACAGGGACTCAACCCAGCCCCAGACTGGTGCCCTAGCTCCTGGCACACACATCCTGCCTGCCCGCAGCTGCTGGAAACACGAAACAGGAAGGACAGCAGTTTGGGTTGCAGGTTATTTGTAAGGACAGGCTCTTTTTTTGCTGTTTCAGTGCTTTATAATTTAAAATTGCCTGGGCTTTCATGTCTCACGTTCTTTGGGTTCCCATGGGGAGCAGAGGGGAGGAGCTGGGATGAAGAGGTAGCACCCAGGGCAGCACAGGCTCAGAAGAGTGGTGCTGGGGGCTGCCCAGGGGCTTTGGGAGCAGCTGAGTGCTGGCTTCCATCAGAAACCTGGAGCTCCTTCCCAGGCCTAGGAGAGTTTATAGGATTTAGTAGGTGTAAGCTACAGTGCCACTTCCCTGCTCTCTTGACCCTTTCCATCTCTGGGGGCCGGACCAGTTCCCTGTTTCAATTCCTTTTGCTCCAGCCCGCACATCTCAACCCCATCAGCCTGGTATAAACGTGTCCCCTCCCCAGCTTGTTCTATTCGCTGCATCTCCTATTCCATCCCAGTTGCTGCCCCTTGGGCATCTCATTTGGGTTTCTCCTGACCCTGCCCTACCTCCCTTTCCCACCTCCAGCCTGCCAATCTCAGCCCTCCCCTCCCTGGCTCTTTCCCCTAACCCCAACTCTGCATCAAGGCAGTCGCTAGAGCCCAGGGAGGCAGCCCTGCCGCTTGCCTTGGCATTGTGCAGCTTCTCATCAGGATGGCAAAAAGCATATGTCTAATGTAAGGCCTTGGCCACCACTCTCTGAATTTCAAGATCATAGAATCATAGAATGTTTTGGATTGGAAGGGACCTTAACGCTCATCCAGTTCCAACCCCTTGCCACGAGTAGGGACAGCTTCCACTGGAGCAGGTTGCTCCAAGCCCCTGTGTCCAACCTGGCCTTGAACACTGCCAGGGATGGGGATCCAAACCAAGAAGAATTACCCAGAAGTTTCCATTTCCTACCAACATATTTCCCCCATTCTCCCCCCAAAAATGGCTGCAGCGCCGAGGCTGAAGCTGGTGGAGGGACAGTTGGAGAGGCACACGCTTCCTGCAGGAAGTTTCAACCCAACCGATTAAATCCCCAGAGGAATTTCTAAAAGCGCCTAAGCAGGTTACGTGCCTAATTCTCAGAGCCCAATGGGACTTGGGCATCCAATCTTCTTAGCTGCTTTGGAAAATCTTTGCCGTTTGCCTGTTTAGGTGCTCCAAAACCTTCACAAATCTGAGCTGTAGAGTGTGGGCAGTTTAGGTCACAGCAGAATTGCAGCAAATCCCATCTGGAGACAGTTATTTGGGCTTAAATCTCAGCTGGGCAACCAGTGTGGTCTCCAGCCCTGCTAAAGGACACCGTATGTCATTCCCTGTTAGACCATTTTGATTTATTCTACTTTTTGCAGTGTTCCCATCCCTGCCCAGAAGAGCATCAGCTCTGTTCGATACCACAAGAAGTGACTGAATCACCAAAAGCCCTCACTGTGCTGTGCTTTTTCTGGCAAATCTGGCCCATAACGACTGCTGCTTTATGGGACAAAGCTCCAAGTTGGGAAGAGCAAAGGCAAAGCCCCTGGGCAAGAGCATTGTACTGGTGAAGCAGGAACAGAGCAGCTCTCCATGCAATAGCCGCACTTCTGTCCTTCAGGGCTGTTGAAAATCAGACGCTGCCCATGTAGTCACAGGGCAAAGGGCTGAGCTCTTGGCCAAAGCCACTGATAGAAGGGGAAAACAGGGACTTTTGGTGCTTTGGAAAATCAGGCCGCAGGTTTTGAGATTGAAATACAGGCCTGTGTGAAAGTCCTGGCTGCAGGACACCAAGGACAATCCGGTATATCTACTGCCACTGAGCAGGGGCTGATGCTCCAGGGGAGCACACTCAGAAGTGCTGTGTCCCAGGTCCTGAGTCACTTCAAACCCACCCTTCAGGGCAGTGCATCCCAGCCTCAGGGATGCCCCTGCAGCCACATCTACCAACCTCTAAGGACCTCTATTACTCTGTCCCCCACCTTATCCCTCCTCCAGCCCCTGAGAGTGACCCTGTTTTGTGAGACATTCTTTCCAGCGCAGTAATTGCAGGCTGGAAATTAGAGCCCAGTCTTCAAAGAGCGGGCTCTGAAGTGCACATTAGCGATCTGCCGGCATGAGCCATCTACCAGCCCCTGCTCATCTCCTGCCTGAAATTATGTTTGACTACAGGGCATGAAATATTATTCATCCTTCCCCATCTCCCTCCCATCCATTTCTATTCAGATTCAGCACCGAGTGGTAGCAGCAGCAAAGATTTTCAGGTGTTCGTGTGTCTTTTTCTTTCTCTTCCCCCCTCCCCGTTCCCCTTTTATACATGAGAAAGCAGCATGAAAGGCAAAGCAAATGAGAATGGGAAAGAAAGTGTTGGATTTAAAGCAATCTGTTAGCACAGGGGAGTTTATTACCCGCTCACACGGGGCTGTGGTGTGTCAGATGGTGCGGGGTGAATGGCAGCACAGTCTCCAGAGCCGCCTCTCCAATGGCGATGGTCAAGGCTGGCATGGAAAGGGTGGTGCTGAGGCAGCTGATGGGCACGAGGTTAATTCTCATTTCTCTCCCTGGCAGTAGCAATTTCACGGATCTCGTCATCTGTGGACAGTTGCAGAAAGGGGACATCAGAAATGACAAATATCTGCATTACCTGCCGAGATTAAAATGCCACCAAATGTTCTTTCAGTATGAGAGCGCCGGTGGTTCTGGGATTCGCTTTGTAGAAGAGAATGTTTTCAGTTTGGGGTTTGGTTTTGGGTTTGTTTTCTTTTTGTCAAAGAAAAAGACATGAAGAAATGCAGAGGTAGCTGGAATTTGGAGGCTCCCACGGGAATCAGAGCAGATCTCAAGGTTGGACATCCCCCGTTTGCATGGAGAATTGATAAGGGTCCGTTTTTCCCACTGGTCCAAAACAGAATAACTTTTAAATAGCTAAGACCGACTCTTGCCATTTTCTTGTCAGTGTTATCTCATTAGGATCAATACTTTGCCTTGCTTTTCTATAAGCCTGGGAAAGGAAGGGGGATGGATTTCCTCTAACAGGATAAAACCCTTGTGAAGGACTTTGGAGAGCTGAGATAAGGAATTATCATTAAGGAATGCAATCGCTATCGTGTGCAGAGGTTTTGCTTCTGAACTCCACCTGAAACTTGTTTTCTAGCACGTTAACATTCTGAACAAGCTATGGCCTTTGCTGATTTGAAGCTGAAGGGTGCAAAAACACCCAGGGTTTTGCTTTGCTGAGAATCGCCCATTCCTGCATGCAGGAAACTCAGTGTGACACAGACCTTGCAGCTCCAATGGGACCTGCTGGGACAACGGAAAGAGGGGCAGGAGGGTGCCGAGGTGTCAAACTCTGCTCTGGTCATGTTAAAACTGAACCATACAAGGCTTTATTTTGTTTTCCCTGCTGGGGAGCACAGTCAGTGCCTGTGCGCATTAATGGAGCTCTGCCAGTAGAAAAGCCAACCCCTCTCCTGTGTGATCTGTGGGCAGTTTGGGTTATTTATTATAGGTGCAATTTCTTTGCTCCCTGCATCCTTGCTTGTAGCTGACACCCAGCTCTGTTCTTGCACCATGGGAGAGGAAGAAAGGGGAGCAAGGGAACAAGCACAGGGTCTGGACCAAGTCCTGGGGTGCAGAGCATCAGCAGAGGAGGAAGGTGAGGAAGAGGTGCCTGGCACAAGAGCATCCTCTCTCTGCCCTGCACAGGGCTTCCTCATAGCTCCCCAGTGTGCACCAGCTCACTACTGGAGGCTGACAGATGCAGGGGAAAGGGGGGGTCATCCCTTCCCACCCCACTAGGACAGCACAGCAGCTCTCTGGGAGCAGCACCACAAGGCTTGGAAGGGTGCGGGAAGCAAACGGGACTGTGTCCACATCTCTTTGGAGGGATCCCAACCAAGGAAAATTTAAGGCATTTAAAGAGGAGAGATGGTGTGACCCTGCAGGAGTGTAAGGGGAATCCGTCTGGTTTAGCTAGAGATGAACCAGGAGACTGGAAATTTAACAGGGTGGTGCTGGAATCTGGTTGGAGAGGGGTGGGAGCTGACAGCTCAGTAGCAAATGAGACATGACAGGAAGGGGGGAGATAATTTAACAGGCTTGGCCTGATATTGTCCTTCATAGTCATGTCTTGATTTTCTCTTGCTTTAGATTTGTCAGATCTGATTTTACACAGAGGATGGGAAGGGGGGAATGGTCTGTACCGCATGTGCTGCACAAAGGTGCCTGTGCTTTTCCACCTGTCGCTTTTCCAAGCCAGAAGCATGCAAGAAGTGTATTGGTTTAAATGGCTGGAAGCATTTTGCTGCTGTTACAGTGACCTCTCATTCAGCAGCTGCCTTCTAGAGAGCTGTTGTGCTATTTTTGCTCCAAATTTCAAAGCATCCAACCCCCCTCAAGGCAGGAACCAAGAGCAGGACCTGCCAGCTTAAAGTAACCAAAACCTGAGATGTACAACAAAAGCCTTTGACTCCTGGTATTCATAAGAATCCCAGACTGGTTTGGGTTGGAAGGGACCTTAAAGCTCATCCAGTTCCAACCCCTGCCACAGGAAGGGCCACCTTCCACTAAAGAAGGTTGCCCCAAGTCCTGTCTAACCTGATTCACCTCTAAGGAACAGCAGCCCCCCCAAGGCTGCAAATGTTTGTGGTGGAGCAAGGAGGAGGTTTGGAGGCTTCTGCTGGGTCTCACACGGCCTCCATGCCTTGGTCCTGCACTCAGCCCAGACAGGCACCAGGTGTTGATCCTGATGTTGAGGCATAAATCTGTGCCCTGAAAGCTGCCAGCTCCCAATTTTCCCAGTGGGATGGGATGTCAGGAGCTCCTCTTCATAACAGCAAAGCTCCCACCGTCCCTGGTGGCTCCTGGACTCACCCTTGCTGTGCTCTGACAGTCTGGGGGGCCAGGACACACAGGTTACTCTGATGACAAGCCTTGTGCCCCACTGCACTGACAGCAGCCTGCCTTCCCCACAGCAGCTCCTCAGTGCTGGGAGAACCAGCTCAGCACCAGGTGCCCGCACAGATCCTGCACCCAACTCATTGCAGGTGGGTCCTGATCCACGAGGATCTTGCTGGGTAAAGGATGCCACTAAAGGCAGGAGCAGCCCCACGGTCCCTGCAGGTTGGGTGCCACTATTCCAGTTCCACATACAAATAACATAAAAACTCAAAAGCTGAACTGCTTCTGTTTTCGCACCAAAGTGACTGCATCAAATAATTTCTTAAGCCCTTTGCCCGCAGTAAATGGCTTAGAAGCACATAAAAGACAGGCTCTAATTTTCCTCTAAGTACCCTGGCCTTTTTTATGGCTACTGCCTGGCACAGCTCCTAAGCCACAAGTTCTTGGAGCTTTTGAGGCTGAAATTTCCCCATAGGGCAGGCAGAGGATGCCTACAGGCTCCTAAAGCCAGAAGGCTGCAGGCAGCCGGGGCCTCTCAGGAAGGGCTGCTGCTGGGAGAGGTTATAATTGCAATTTCCCTGCAGGTATTGGCTTTAGTCTCTTGAAGATGGGCTCAGAAGAGAAGCTGCTGCCCGGGGCAGGGGATGGGAAGGACACCGCAGGCTGGGCACAGACCTGCAGGAGCTGTGATGTGGGACCTGCAATGGAAAAATCATTCCTGAAATCCCAACCTCCTGCACTGAGCCAGATGGGGATTAGAAAGGGTTTGCCACAAAAAAAAACCCAACCAAACCCAAGGCATGTTCTGGTGGTGAATTTAGCAATCACAGAGCCGCTAATTACAGGGATGCGGTGAGGCACCTCGCAGCGCTGGGGAGCCTCATTTGCAGGGGCTGTGGCCCCGGTGGTTTGGGACATGTTGCTGGGTTGTTCAGCATTGTGGTTGCAAACTCTCTATGTTGGTGGGATGTTGGTACCCCACTGGGCTGCGCTGGAGCCAGGGTCACACCACAGTGTGAGAGCATCCAGTCCCCCTGGCTGTCTCCTTGTAGAACACCCTCCACGAGGCTCAGTCCTGGCTGTTGGTACAGCGATGTGCTGCTAAGCTGGGAAACCCCCAGGTTTTCCTCTTCACCTGTTTTCACAACCCTCCTAAGAGCTGAACTCCCCTGAGCTGTCCCCATCTGCCCTGTTTCCCTGTGGTTTCCAAGCTGTTTATATCCAGCAGTGACTTGAAGGCTGTGCTGGGGGGTGTGCTTGGCCCCTTCTCCAAAAGCCACCAGTCTAAGTGAAGCAGCAGTAGGTAAAAGCAGTAGCTGGGGGAAACATGAGCTGCTGGGTGCTGGCAGTGAGCTGTGTCCTTGGCTAAGGCTCTGCGATGAGGTTCTTCAGGTAAAGCATCAAGCAAACATGATGCTCGTGGGGATAGGGCTAACGAGACCCAGAGCACTCAAGCCATTGCCAGCAGATGTTTAACCTCAGTGAACGGTGAACACACTTTGCAGGGGAAGAAAGAGCAGGGCACGGCTCACTTATTGCTGAGCTCTGGGTGCCACTGGTCCAGGGGGAGGCTTCTGGTCCTCTCTGGCAGCGACTGCAGAAGGTATGGGAAGACTGTCTGTCTTCCCTGGGGTAAATCCCACCCCGTCTTTCCCAAGCTATGGATGGGGCTGACTCTTCCCCTCAGTCCCTGTAACAGGAGCTGCTCTGCCAGGGGGTACAGCATGGTCTGGGCAGGGTCACAGAAGAGCCTCTTCCCAGATGCAGGATCATAGAAACACAGAATAGTTTGGGTTGGAAGGGGTCTTAAAGACAATCCAGTTCCTACGACAGGCAGGGAAGATGACCGTGCTATGCACAAAGCATGCTACCAGGGAAAACTTCTGCACTATGTTAACTTAATCTCGACTTAACTCCCTTGTATATGTTTAAGGCTGTACAGACATAACCACTGTAGGCTTGGTGAAAACACGTGCATGGATTGATATTCCTGCTCCTGTTGAGCAGGGAGAACTGACGGGAGTACAGGCAGGACAGCCCAAGCCACACCAGCATGAGACACAACCTGTGGTGGAAAAAACCCTATTCACTGCCCCTGGATTTGCATTAAACCTCAATGCGTGGAGATGCTGAGGCTCAGGCTCTTTTCCCTGGGAGCTACTTGTTGGGACAATCCCCTGGGAGAGGGGAGCACAGCAGGGATGGACATCACCTGACTGCTCTGCTTGATGCTGCTTCCCTGCTGTGGCAGCCCTGGTCCAACTTAAATGTTAATTGTACCTTTCTCTCTGATGCCCACTTAAATATGCTGGGTAGGCCGCCCAAGGATGTAGCACATGAGAAAGGTGAGATCTTTGCTTTAAAGGGATGCTGCCCAGTGATTTTTCACAACCCTTTGAACAGTTTTGCTGCTTCTTTTCTCTTTAATTGGTTCCCCTTGGAAAACTCGTGCTGAAATCTGTGTCCTTTCATCACTTTGTGCCGTCGTTGATGTCAGCAGCTTGCTCACAACTGCTCGGGGCATGCGAGGAGCTGGGGTCACCTCAAATATCTTGCCCATAAACTAGGTCAGCATTTGACAAAGGGATTTTAGCTGGCAGTGGGTCTGGTGCTGACATCCTGTTGCAATGCCAGAAGCGGTGGCTATGAGGACGCTTGGTTTGTCCCATTGAAGAGCACCATGGAAAGGTTTTCCTTAGTCTGAACAGTATCCTTCACTTCCAAAGGAAGTGGTGTGGGGTCATGGGATGCTCGCAGCTGCTTTCCTGGACCAAAGCCTGACCTGAAATGACCATGCAGGTCTGCTGCATGGATACATCACCTTCCCCTTGTTGCTTCCTTTTTGTGCTCCTAGGGTTCCTAAGGACTACAAGTGCTCCTAAGCACTTGTAGTCCTTCCTATTTTGGGGATTGGATGGGTTCCCTGGGTTCAGTGTCATCTCAGCAGCACCGCTGTAAGGACTTAGAAGTGAAGGCTGGTGGTTGGGTTTTGGAAGAAAAGCAAGAAAACATCGGGGGTCAGGGGCAGCCCAGTGGAGGGGAATGGGCAGCGCTGCCCATGCAGCCAAAGGAAAGTGCTGGTCCCTGTGGGCATCACTCTGGCCGTGCAGCCAGCAGGTACCTGCACCGTGCAGCATCACAGCTGGCAGCTTCAAGCAGAGGGGAAGAGCAACCCAAGGAAAGGCAGAAAACAAACCGAAATCCTTTGCACAGTTAACTGCCTCCACTTCCTCCTTTACTCTCCTGGTCATGCTTCTCTGCCCAGCCCCCTTTTGAGTTAAACACAAAGGGGATGAGGAGACCTGTTGCTTTTCTAGCTGCTGGGCCTGTGAACCCTCTTCCTTACTCCAGGCAGGAGGGAGCTGACGGGTGTCCCAGCAGTAGCTCTGTTGCTGGCTGGGGATGGAGCCTGGAGCCAGAGCATCTCCATCCTCCTCCATCTCCCCCAGGTAGGCTGCCTGCCTCCATTTTGCCTGCTGCTCTAGACATGCCTTTAACTAGTCTTTAAAGATAAAAAAAGGACTTACAAAGCTTAATATGAGTCAAAGTGTTTTCAAGAAAAGTCAGCTGCCACATGCCTCTATTTAAATAGGAAAGGCGCTTTTTGGTGGTTTTGGGGTTTTTTTCTTCCATCTGTAAAGCACAAAACCCCACTGCTGTGTTAATTCATGAAAAGTGGCAGTGAGAAGTAAAAAGGGAAAAATGACCAGGTCAGCTCCACTGCCAAGGATGAGTGAAGCACTGAAAGGTTACACAGAAAACGTGGTGTTTGAAGAGATCTGGTGCCTGATTTAATGCCTTCCTTCGCTCTGTAGTTCCTACGCTATTGTATTGCACACAGAGCAGATTTGAACAGAGGCACGGCCTCTGCATTCCAACTGTGCGGATTTGTACCTTGCATAGGCAAAGAAATATGCAAAAAATGATTACTGGAGGGGGGAACATTTTGCTCTCATAGCCTTTATCTCCTGTCCCTGTGCAACGCATCCTTCTGCATCCAGGTCCAACCTTCCCTCCTGAGGACCACACAGCCCCAGGTCTGGGGAGCCCAGACTGCAGTGCTCCCTCCTCACCAGCCATGGGGGTTTCTTTGCATGCAGGAAAAGGCCCTGCACCTCCAAGCAGGGAGACTGGATGTTCCTCCGAGCAAGAAGCCCCATCTCTGTAGCAGGAGAGGAGCCACGTTCCTGCACACACGCCGTGCTGGAGCCCGCAGCCCCGCGGCTGTTTGCAGTGTGAATCCATTAGCTGAGTTACTGCCATCATTTCCTAATGGGATGGGGAACGCTCAGGAAATGATAGAACTGTATAATTAAAGCAAGTCTATCTGAGGATCTTCCATTATGGCATGGTAATTTCTGGATCTTGACATGCTCCTTTCCCTTTTTCAGAAGTCGGAGAGAAGGGAGATGTGAGCGTGGTACTTTTCTCTTGAAGCCTTAGGTAGCGCACCCTTATGGCTACAAATCCCTGCACACTTATGATCCAGGGCAGTTAACCTTCCAAATGAGATTACACAGATGATTATATGCCTTGCCTTTACCTGGCTGGCAGGAAGGGGAGCTGCTAGGGAAGAGGCATGTATTCCAGCAGTGGAGTATGTTGTGTGTAGGAATTTAGCAACATCTTTCTGAATAAATGGAGAGCAATCCTTTGGGACTCACTGGGTTTTATTGCAAAAGCTATTAAAGCTCTATGAGAGCAGCAGGGTTCAGGGCAGCAGGTTTTGTCTATTTGCAGAGGGTAGTTAACCTGGTTATTTAGAGTCCTGCTGTAGATGCTCCTTCATGTTCTTGAACTGCACAAAGTAAAAACCGGAGCACTTTGCCAATTCTCCTTCCATGCTCCACTTCCAGGATTTGCTGTTCTCTGGCCATTGCTCAGGGGCGTGCTCATGAAACCTGCTGTAGGGCTGCCAGCACCTGGTGCGATCAAATGCTGTGAAAGCCAGCAAAATGTAGAAGCAGATATGAAATATCTCCACTTAAGCAGGCAGGAGCCAACGTTTTAAGGACAAAGCCAGGCAGCCCAGGTTTTGCTCAAGAAAAGGCCAGGCTGTAAGATGCCAGGAGACTGACAATAGCTGATGTGCACAGAACAGAGATGTCTCCTTTAGGGTTCACCTGGGCACTTCTGGCGATTGATGCCTCACACCTTCAATGCAAAGTTCCTCTTCACTGGGTCTTGATTTCTACAATGCAGTCTTTCACTCTCAGCAAGGCATGCTCTGGTTGTGCACTGACTTTGCCCATCCACGCAACTTGGAATAAAGCAGGGATCACACAGCACTGAGGAAAATGCATTTGCATCGGAAATAACACCACCTTTGCCTGGTCTTTAGAATTACCCGGATCTCCAAACCCCAGCATTCAGTCCCATCCTCACCAGGACTATCAGCTTTTCTTAGGTGCTTTTCTGACTTCCAGTATTATTACTGGGACAAGGTACACAGTTACTTAATGTAAACATATTTTAGGACAAGGAGGGATCTGAGCTGCAGAATTTGGACTAATAAGAAAGCAGAACCTCTCCAGAGTTGCACTGAATTTTGCTCAGGGCTCCCAGGGTTATAATGGGACAAGAAGAATGGTAGATTTGCATGCCCCTTCTTTTCTTTCCATCCAGTCTTTCATCATTTTGATGCAAATAAGTGACCCGTGACAGTGTGGTTGCTGCAGCTCAGCTTGCTGAGATCTGTGCAAGTGCTCTGAGTATCTCGCTGTCAGCTGGCACGGTCCTTTATTATCCCATAGCTCTTCCACTGACATCCCGGGTCCTTTTCTTCTGTTTCTTTAAAAGCTTTGGCTCTCCTTACTAATGCAATGGCACTGCTCCTGCATCAGCATCACTTGGTGGTACCAGACTCACAGCACTCATGTGAAAGATGAAAGTTGTAGCATTCTTTTTGAGGAGATGCTTGGCACACTGGCAATTTGGGGTGAGCTTCATCCTCTGTGCCCTGTGTTAAGACAGGCTTTTAGAGAGGCTGAAACACAAGTGGAAATGTAGTCCCTATGTAAAGAGAGACATATACAGCAGCAATGGATAAGACATGCAAAAACTGAATTTGTGGTCTTCACGTTGGCTATGGATGGCAGATAGGAGATTTCCTCATACAGCCTTTGCTAGTTAGTTCTGGAAAAGAATAGACAGTGATGCCTGGGATTTGCTGGGCAGAGGCTGCAACCTGCCAGATTTTACAATGGAGACAATCCAAACTCCAAGAATTGGTTTAAGTCCAACAAATGAGTTCCTCTTGTGACAAAAGAGCCACTGGGACATGAATCTCTAGAGATAATTGTAAAGTGAGATCTTGAAACTAAGACATCTGGTACCCAGCCAGCTCAGGCTTTCCCTGCTGCTTGCTCAAAGCTTGGAGCAAAGGTTTGGTGGTGGTAGATCACTTGCAAAAGGGCACCTTCTGCACACTGCAGGTGCCTGTGGTTTGGGCCACGCTGATTCCTCTGATGCTGGTTTCTTAGCGATGTGCTGTGGCCTCTCTGAGAAATAAATCTGGATTTCTGTCCCTGTCCATGGTGACTTTGAAAATGCAAGTCCTTATGGTGCTTGAGCAAGATCTCCTCCCCATAGAGCTTAAATTGGGCTTTTGCTAAGGAACTAATGAAGGAAATCAGCGTTGCAGCCTGTCCCCTCCATCAGGAGTATCCCCCGTATGGACTTTATTACTGTCCCATAGAAAGGAGTTTAGGGAGAGTGGTCAAGAGGTAATGTGCTGGTTGATTTATAAATCCTCACGGAAGGGTGTCCTGGGAAGCACAGATCTGATGCAGTTGCTCAAAGGACATGAGAGAGGTAGAAATGAACACATCAGCTAAGAAAATTATACCCTTGCCTTGCCACTTAGGAAAACATCCATTCTGGTACAGGTCCGGATGATGATAAATGGGTACTGATGGAAAAGTGCAAGTGGATCTGCCTGTCCTCAGTATGTGTTACCCATTCTTTACCCTTTGTGTTATGGGTGGAATCTTCATGTTCTTCATCACCTGTAGAATAAAACCAGTCATGTGTGGGCAAGTGTGAGTCCCTCTGAAGAGCCCTTTGAGCAAAGGCCACCTCTGCTCCCCAGGGCGCTCCTGACACTGGTGTGAGGCTGCATTTTGGGTGCAGCTCACCTACCTGCAATAGAACTTTGTAATAAGTAAAAGCTTATCGCCAGCAGTGCAGAAACAGCGTCTTTGGCATTTGCTTTTACTGTGGTGTATTTGTCTTGCCAGTCTTGCTTGAGTTTTGCTTCCCTTCCTTAGCATGAATGCAGCAATTAGGCCTTTTTTATTAGTATTTCCTTTTGGAAATCATTGTATGTCAATTCTTTATCTATTCCTGGAGAAATTCTCCTCATCAAAACAAACCCGGTGTGCGGGGAAGGGAGTGACTTCTCAGCCGTGAGCAGAAGGAGGGCTGGAGTGGAAAAATGCCTGAATCCTGGTACGGTTTGGATCCAAATCTGCACCTTGCTCTGGGTGGGATGAGCCAACCATTCCCTCTGAGCTCCAGGGCAGGTTGTACCTCATTGACAAACAATAGAGCCGTTTCCTTTTTCTTTTCTCCTTCACTAAACATGCAACCTCATTCTTTTAACAATTAGCCTTGAAGATATTAATTTTCTTCCTATTATTGCTTACCTTAGTAATCTCATTCTATTGTATGGTGCTTCTTACAGCAGGCATTAATAAATTTCTCAAAGGTAATCTTTAAATACCCAGGCTGGTTTTGGGAAGGGGAAGATATCGTTGGTCTTCTGTAAATCATTTGTTTTGAGGGAGTCTTGGAGGAAGAGTTATGCATATTTATTATGAAAATGCATTTTAATGAGAAAAATACTGTGTTAAATACATATCATATTTATTTCTGAGAAAATCTGCATTGTTCAATCTTTGGGTGGAAGCCAAGCACTTGTAATAGTTACCTGACATGATGCGGCCCCGTGACAGAAAGTCTAATGAAGACTTTCTTGATAGGAATGTAATTGTTAAGAAGAAAAAAATGATTAAAAAATTGGTTCCAGTGCTCTGCGATCCAAGGGTTCATTTGTTTCCTCATTCATGCACTAAACAAGTCCCTAATTAATCTTGAACCTCGGAGAAAGGAGACTAGATTGGCATCTTCTGAATATGAACGTACTTCTCATTTTGGAAAGTTTGAAGAGGCTCTTAAGCATTCTCTTTTAATGGTATTTTTGCAAGGCTTTGGAGTGCCTTCATTAGCCTGCCAAAGCCGCTAATTGCATTACCATATTTTTAAACTTCGGAGGTTCAGGCTTTTTCAAAAGAAGAAAAAGAAATTAGATTAATTTGCTGGTTGAAACCGACTCAAGTGCTCAGCGGCTGTCGCAGGCCTCGACTGGAACTGAGTGGCGTGTGCTGGGGGCTGCGGTGCCCCCACCGCCTGCCCCCAGGGGGGTTAAAGCAGAGCAAGCTCTGCCCTGGCCATGGTGATGCTGACCTCAACCCACCTAAAGCTGATTCCTGCCAACCTCAGCGCCTGAGCCAGGCAGCAACAAACACCTGAGCAAAGGCAAACGTGCCCCTGTGCTGGATCTGCTGCTTTGACCGTGTGGGTTAGAAAAGCAGAGCCAACAGATCGCTCCCAGCATCGCTTGAGCTGGGACATAAAGCACTGATTGCGTTTCGAGCGGCTCTTTGCCATCAGTGATCTCTAGCCAAAGCATCTCAGGCTCTGTGGGCTGCGGAGGGGTTCAGTTTTGCCATGCTTACAAAACCAGTGTCCAGCAGGAAAAACCCCTTTTGTAATCCCAGGTCTTTTGGAAGAAAAGTGGCCGTGCTGATTAACTCCGGCTCCTCCTTTTCTCTGTGCCGTGAAGTGTGAAAGGGATCAAGTCAAAGCCTCAGATGGAAAGTGCCAGCCGAGTTCAAAGTGTGGCTGTGTTAGTCCAGCTGTTCTTATTACAGTAAATAGGGATCTGAACTTTAATGAGGCCACTTGCTTGAATCTTGCTTGTGTGCGGCCCCAGGTGGCTTATCTAAGGTAATATGAATAATACGAACAAGATAAGATAAGGCTGTTAGCCCCAAACAATATTATCAACCTGCGATTTTAGCTGCCTACCTACTCCATCCTGACAGCAAAGGATAAAAGAAAACCTAAAACTCCAGCCTTGGAGACTCACAAAAGCCATGTTAAAACCCATATAGAGCTCTGAGAAGAAATATTATCCTGGCGGGGGAAAGGGATGGAGGAGAATCAAGGGCACCAAGAAGAAAATACAGCTCACGGTTGAGGGAGTTGGGTGGGTTTTTTATTCCCTTGCAAATGTGCTCTTGCTCATTCATTGGGAGCACCAGGATATATTATCAGCTTTCAGGGAAGTGAAGAGTCGTCAGGGTTTCGTTAGTTATGTTTATGCCAATAGAAATAAATCTTTGCAGTCATCAGAGCAGATTTGTTCATACTCCTGCTCCCGTCTAGGGAATTTCACTGGCCACATCCCTGTTGTGTTGGTGGAGCAGATACAGTTTGAGATATACTTTGGCCTTATTGATTTGAAGGCTTCTTCATTACTCCTCCAGCCCTGCAGATCAATAGCTCTGCCTGCAGCAGCATAATAGATTTTTAGAAAAATCAATTAAGCAGAATATATTTAACAGAGCCTCGTGCAAAATTCTGTTGCATTTTGATATGTGTCATTTGCATTTTGCTGCATGTACCTGCCAACCCATGCACCTTACTGAGGGATGGATGGAGGCCTTTGTTGGGGATTCTGTGTACTGTGGTATTCACACTTAGCCTCCAAAGGAGG
>WYDI02008713.1:4591-68350 GCA_009867235.2 Psittacus erithacus | reverse complement strand
CAACCCCTGCCATGGGCAGGGACACCTTCCACTAGAGCAGCTTGCTCCAAGCCCCTGTGTCCAACCTGGTCTTGAACGCTGCCACGGATGGGGCACCTACAGCTTCTTTGGGCAACCTTTTCTAATACCTTCATAGAGAATAATTTTTTCCTAATGTCTAATCTAAATCTACCCTCTTTCATTTGAAACTATTCCCCCTTGTCCTATCACTACATGTCTTTGTAAAAAGGATTTCTTGTAGGCCTTTAAGGTATTGAAAAGCCTCAATAAGTTTTGTTTCCTTTATGTTTCTGTAGGCATCAAGGGTTTGGTGTTCTGTCTGTGGTGCTGGCAAATCATGCTATCAAATTGCTGTCATCGCTCTTTCAAGATCTGCAAGTGGAGGCATTGCACAAGGTATGTAGGTAGCATATACATTCTTGTGGAACATTTTGCCTTCTCCACTGAAACACACTTTAAATTCTCTTCTCGCTGCCATCCTCCAGGGCTGGGAGAGCGATGGGCCACCAGCAGTGCTGGATATCATGGCTCAAAGCACGTCTATCCAGAGGATTCAGCGGCTGATAGATTCTGTACCGCTCACTAACTTGCTGCTGACTTTGCTATCTACTTCTTACAGAAAGGTAGGAACAAGCTGGAGAACTTCTGTGTCTTGGGCACTCCTACTAAGTGCCATCCACATGGAAAATTCTCACTTTACAGTCTGTGACTGTGCTAAGAACTTAAAATTCTTCTTTCAGAAGCTGTCAACTGGAGCCTCTTTTTTCAGAGATGTAAAGTTGACAAACTTGTTTTAGTCAGTTTTTTTCTGTAAGCTCAGTGGTATTTGTCAGTTTAGGAGGAGATGAAAAGGCTGCATTCAAAACAGATGCTTTATGTTAGAGCTGTTACTAGAAGTGTTGCTTACAAGCTTGGCATAGATTATTTGTTTTCCGCCATCCTGTGGTATTTTTAATACAACTTCAGGGGGAGAAGCCTTGCAAGCCTGTTCATAACTTAGTTGAGACAAATTTGCTAGAAGAAAATGAAGATGTGTTAGGAATTTACTCTTGTTTCCAAATTCTTACCATTCATCATCTTAAAATTAAACTTGTTCCTCTCTTCTCCCAAGGCTTGTGTCTTGCAGCGTCAGAGGAAGGGCTCCATGAGTAGTGATGCAAGTGCCTCCACTGATTCTAATACTTACTATGAGGATGATTTTAGCAGCACTGAGGAGGACAGCAGCCAAGGTAATAGCAGCAAGCAACTTAAGGCAGGATTTTACACCATCTTTCAGATTTAGTGGAAACCTGGCTACTGGGCTGTTGCCTTCTTGGGCAGGAATGACAGTTAGTGCTGAGAATGTGAACCAGTTTATAAGAGCTGTTTGGCAGAAGCAATGCTGACTGTGCTTTTTGGTGTAAACTAAAGGCTGAGTGCCTGGAATTTGGCAGTATTTGCTTAAGAGAGTGGAAATAACTTCTTGTAAGCTCTTGTTGGACTTGCGTTGGAAGTGCTTAGCCTTGTGATTTGGGAAGGAAAAATGAAGATAGCAGATGCCTTAAACTGAAACTCTTTTCTAAGCTGAGTAGTTTGCATAAGGTATTTGCTTATAACATTATGCTTTTGTTTTTCCTGCCTCCTGTGTTAGATGAGGACAGTGAACCAATCCTTGGGCAATGGTTTGAAGAGACAATCTCTCCAAGCAAAGAGAAGGTGGCCCCCCCCCCCCCCCCCCCCCCCCCCCCCTTTGGGAGCCCCCCTAGAGTGAAAAGCCCGAACAAACAGAGTGCTGGAGAGAATGGGAACATCCTGGCCAGCCGCAAAGATCCAGAGTTGGTACGAGAAGGTCTTGAGGCTTAGTGAAATAACTGCTGTGCTGTAGTGTTGTTGCCTTGTCAGTGGCTGGGTATGTTGACAGACAAGATAAATGTGAGGTATTTTAAGTACATTGCTGATGGAGAATCAATGACTGTCTTGCCTTTGAAGAAAGATACTTCCTCTCCTCTTCTGTCAGGTGGAATAGTATTTGTTACTGCCAGGGGAGCAAAGCCTGAAGATAGTATCTATTTGGGTTACAGAGACAGAGGGAAAATGAGGGCAGAACTATAAGCAAAATGACTTGCTGATAGAATGCTTTTAGCTCCAACTCCATCAGGGAAAGACAAAAATAGATACTGCAGTGGAGGAGAGCCTTGCAATCTAGCATTAATCCTGATACAGATACAGGACATTGATTGCAGTGAGCTGGCTTGCAGTGAGTAAACCTGTACTTTGAGGTGGAGTTAGGGGACTTGATCTATTTTGCTGGTGGTTTAGTTTTTGTTTAAGGTTGCTTCTATAGTGTGTTTCTCCTTACTTTCCAGTTTTTGAGCCTAGCTTCAAACATTCTGAACTTCATCACTTCTTCTATGCTGAACTCCAGGAACAACTTCATTCGCAACTACTTGAGCGTGTCTCTTTCGGAGCAACACATGGCTACGCTGGCCAGCATCATCAAAGAGGTGGATAAGGATGGGCTAAAGGGTGAGTGGGCAGAGCTTCTGTGTTAGAGAGCACGGACTGTAGGAGTTAGAAGTGTGTGTTCTCTTAGTTTCATGTGGAAATTTGAAATGTAAGAGCAATGGCAGTAAATGGCTTGATCCCTGTCTTACAGGCACATCCGATGAGGAGTTTGCTGCTGCCCTGTATCACTTCAACCATTCCTTGGTGACCTCAGATCTTCAGTCCCCTGCTTTGCAGGTAAGTGTGATTGAATGTATAAATAAAATGAAGAAGTGTTGGTGTCTGTTACTGTCTCTACACAGATTTTCCACACCTGGATTAGTGTGTTGATGATTCCATTTAGCCCTGGAGTATATTCTTTTGCAGACAGAACTTCGAATATTTTGGCTCCAATGAGTTGGATGACCTTTGCAGTCATCCAGTACAAAACATCCTGCAGAGTGGTAACTTAACATCCAGAGTTCACATTAATCCACTGAACTTTGAAGCTGATGAAAGCTGAAAAGGCAATGAGTTTGTATATTATGCTTTGGAGAGTTGCCTCTATCCACACATTTATCAAGAGGGATTCCTGCAGATTTGCTTTGCTGTCAGGACTGATGCCAAAAGGCTTTGGAATTCTCTCAGGAGAGAATCCAATTAATCCTTTTGCTTTCATGTGTTGACTTCATAGCCTCTAGATTTATTTGCTAGGTCATGGGCTGACCTGACTTAATACTTTAAGTAGAAGTATAAATCTGCTTGCAATCAGTGAATTCTATCCCTATGCTTTTTGTTGACTACTGTACATTTTCTACCATATTTAAAATACTTTGTTGGTTTGTGGGTTTTGTTTTAAAGCAGTTGGGCTTCTCAGAAATCTGCCATTTTACTATATTTGAAAAGAAGCAGTATTGCTGTGACCAGTCAAAGAGGTCGTCTTCTGAATTCTTAGATACTGAACACAGCAGAAGAAACAGTCTTGCAGTGGTACTGCAGGAAATGAGTAGAGCTCATCAATGCCATTTTTTGTGCATTGGTGTTAAAGTTGCAAGTTTATTGTGTTTTAGGTGGCACAGCGACAGCATTTAGTGTCCCTTGGTAGCTGTGCCGTGTGTTGGAGGTACGAGAGGGATTGCTGTGTGAACCCTTATGAGCTCCAAGGGCCCTGCTGTTTGTTCACATCATGCTTTTAAAGTATCAGACAGGACTTGCCTCTTCTCAACAAGTCTGTTTTGTTCCAGAATACACTTCTTCAGCAGCTGGGAGTTGCCCCTTTTTCAGAGGGCCCGTGGCCTCTCTACATCCACCCTCAGAGTTTGTCAGTGCTCTCGCGACTTCTCCTCATTTGGCAGCATAAAGCCACTGCCCAGGGAGATCCTGATGTTCCAGAATGCCTTAAAGTCTGGGAAAGGTGAGATAATTTTATATTGAGCTGAAAGTCATCTCTTAAATCTCTTTATTTTCTATCAAGGGATAATTCTCTGGGACCAGCATAACCAGTGTGTGTATGCTCTCTGAGTAGGGATGGTATGTGATGCTGAGAGGAGCTGAGGGTCAGTCAGTGTGTTGCTGGAGTCCTTCACTTAGAGTGTAGGAAATAAAACCTAGGATTAGGATTTAGGTGGGTGGAGCCTGAAAAAAAAGGAATGTCTCATTTCAGCAGGTTTGTGATAAGTTCTGTTATGATGGTGCCAGGGTTTTTTCTTTCTGCCATAGTGTGTAAGTCTCTGCTAGGGTTTAGCTGACTTAAAGTGGGCAGCCTTTCCTGTGGGAATGGGTTTGCATCTCTCTTTCTTCTTTTGAATGGTTTTTCATCCTTTCCATCAAATGTAGGTTTTGGTGCTTGCACAGCCTCATTCCAATGCTTCATGTAGTGATAATCAGTGAAATTGCCAGTGTTAGAAGAATAAGCAGAAAAGGGGAAATGATGAAAATGTTTCTCTAACCTAGAGTTAAGAAGGATCTAAGCCAAGAGAAAAGCGAACTTCATAAACTTCCTCTCCTGTTGTCAGGTTTGTGGGCACACTGAAGCAGAATGCCTTGCAGGGGACTCTTCCCAGTGACACAGAAGATCTGAATGTTGAACATCTCCAGTTGCTGCTGCTTATTTTTCACAATTTCTCGGAGAGGGGCCGCAGATCCATCATGATGCTCTGTATCCAAACAATTGTGGAGCTGACAGCGAACATGGATACCCAGCAATCTTCTGTCCCACTTCTCGTGGCACGTCTCCTCTTGGTGTTTGACTACCTGCTCCATCAGTATTCTAAGGCCCCTGTGTACCTCTTTGAACAGGTAGGATTTGATGTCATGTCCTGGCTGTTTAATTGGTCACCCAGCAGAAACGTGTAACAGGCAATTACCTGGTGTATTCTGGTCTCTTTGTGGCCTTTAGGGAGTAAATTGGGTTTAATGTTGTTACCACCCTTTGGAATTATAATGTGTGATTAAGCTACAGTTGTTAATTCCTAGCAGCAGGTTCTATTTGAGTGTGAATTCCTGTTGTAACTCCTGTCCTAATGAGTCCTGGTGAGGGTAGGATGAATGCCCCATCTTATCTTTCAAAATCTTGAGTATTTGGGTATTGAGGCACCATTTCGGGAACACCTTGTACACCATGTCCTTGCTTTAGCTTTTCACTGTTGAGGTTTCAGGCACTGTTGTCATTAATGGGACCCTGGTATTTTGTGCATGGCTTTTCCACTTGGTGGAAGCTTGACCATTGATTTTAGCTGTTCACTTGAGAATAGAAATTGTCAGAGAGGACAAGAGGTGATGGATTTTAACTAAACAGGGGAAGTTCAGGTTAGATATAAGGAAGAAGCTCTTCCCTGTGAGGGTGGCGAGGCACTGGAACAGGTTGCCAAAGAAGTGGTAAATGCTCCATCCCTGGCAGTGTTCAAGGCCAGGTTGGATGGGGCTTGGAGCAACCTACTCTAGTGGAAGGTGTCCCTGCCCGTGGCAGGGGGAACTGGATCAGCTTTAAGGTCCTTTCCAACCCAAACCATTCTATGAGATGAGGTCTAGAGCTTCCCCTGGAAGCTGGGAATTATTGTGTCTTACCAAAAGGGATGTGGTGTTGGTGATTGTATTTCCCCCCATCCCTAATGACAAAGGTGTCATGGGTGGCTTTTTGTCTGTGTTTTTGAGCTTAGGTACAATACAATTTGCTGACTCCACCCATTGGGTGGGTGAGTGGATCCCAGGACAGCAGCAGGCGAACGTCTGTCCCACTCTATCACGGGTTTAAAGAAGTGGAAGAAAACTGGACCAAACACTGTTCATCAGGTAAGAAAGAAACCATAAGGAATTTTTGATACCCAGATTTGCTTTTACAAATAAAGGAGTGCCCTGAGGTAGCTTTTCCTACTTCTAATGGGCATAGCTATGTAATGCATGTAATAATGCAAGAAAAGTTGCATTACAGAAAATTATTGTAATCTGGGACTATGCCACAAGTAGCTGAAAATAAATATGGATTTATTGTACCAGGATTGTACAGGAGTAGGAAAACCTTGGTTGCATATACCACAGGTTACAGCACATATAGCATGCCATGAAACCAGCTTAGTAGAATCTGGTGGTAGTCTTAATGCGAAAGATGGTGGAGATGGAGGAGAGAGTGTAACGCAATACTGCCTGATTAAAACCATCACTTTGAACATTATATTCTCTCTTCATGTTCCAGATGCAGCTCCACAGCCCAGGTTCTACTGCGTCCTATCTCTAGAAGCTTCTGAAGATGATCTGAACCGTCTGGATAGCATGGTATGGGAATCTCTATTTTAAAGACCTTTCTGTGAGCCTTTATGGGCCATGAAGATTTGGTGAGTGCCAGAAGAGAAAGAAGGGAAAGAAGGAAAGAGCTGATGAATCAGAGACACCAGAAGTTTTTCACTAAGTGGAGAAAGGAGTAGTGGCTGGATAAGATAATATGGGTTTTCTTTATGCACCTCATTTCAGGGAAATCAGTATGCAAAATCTATGAAGACGTGTTGGACTACTTGTAGTAGTGCTTGTGATTCAAAAGTGTGTGCTATGACAGAACACTATCATATCCATGCTGATTTTTCAGTGCTGCTGAAGCATCTGCAGCAAAGATACGTGGCATTAGAATTATTTTCCCATAATTTAGCACCATGTTTTTCCTGGGTTTTGTTTCCTCAGTAAATTTGTTGCCATCAATGTTATGGGCTTGCTTCATGCATGCTCCCTTATAACCAGTTCATTGGTATTCTGACTGGGGAGATTCCTAACAGAGCTAGCTTCATGAAGTTTTATTTTGCATGGTTTTGGTTTGTGGGTTTTTGACCACTTGAGAGCTTGGCTATGTATAAACACACAGCTGTGCAATTTGCAAAGCAAAGATACTGACGCATCATCTCTTGCAGGTTTGTGAGGTCCTTTTCTCTCGGACTACAAAGTATGATGAGCTTTACACAGCCCTGACTTCCTTACTTGCTGCTGGGTCACAGTTTGACACACTCAGGAGGAAAGAGAATAAAAATGTCACTGCACTGGTAAGACTATTGCTGTAACATTGTTTTCAAGCTGTCAAGCAAAACGTTTAGCCGAAGTGTTTTGGACAGTGGTTGGAGTAATGGAGAACTTAAAAATCCCATAGCTAAAGGTAGTATGAAGATAGTATAAAGGTAGTATATATGGTGGTGGTACATCTTATGAGTTATTAACTCAGAATATGTTTTAGACTTGCTCTGTGTCCTGGTAATGCCAGGAGGCCTGGCTAAAATATGATGAAGCAGAGAAACAAAATTATATAATCTTTCACTTCTCTCCTCTTTGTTGCGTAATTTCATAGAACCATAGAATGGTTTGGGTTGGAAAGATCATCCAGTTCCAACCCCCTGCCGTGGGCAGGGATGGGATGCTTCACACTAGAGCATGTCGCCCAAAGCTGACCAACCTGGCCTTGAACACTGCCAGGGATGGAGCATTTACCACTTCTTTGGGCAACCTGTGCCAGGGCCTCACCACCCTAACAGGGAAGAACTTCTGCTGTATATCTAACCTGGACTTCCCCTGTTTAAACCCATTACCCCTTATCCTGTATGACACAAACTCAGCTCTGGTATGTGTTCATCTCATGTGGTGCATCTGCAGGAGTGTGGAGTCTTTGAGGAGATCATTTCAGTAGCTGTAAGTGGTTGAAACTGTAGTCTTTCTTCCCTAATTTGTCCAACTGTTACTTCTGTTTAGGAAGCCTGTGCACTTCAGTACTACTTCTTGATACTGTGGAGGATACTAGGGATTTTGCCTCCATCCAAAACCTACATGAATCAATTAGCCACGAACACACCAGAGATGAGTGAATGTGATATTTTACACACACTGCGCTGGTCTTCCCGACTGCGAATCACGTCTTACGTCACGTGGATCAAGGTACAGCTCATCTTTATAGGGGTGTTTTGGGATGTTGTTGATGGTAGGAATGTCTTGTTTTTTTCCATGCTGACTGTGCGTGGGATTCGTTACATGGGTGTGATGGTGAGAAATGGGAACTTGTGGCCATGTTCTCTAAGGCTTTCTAGTCTAGTTATTGTTGGAGTGGTTAATTATAGAGCACTTCTGAAGTGTGACAGGTCTATTTTTGGCATCTGTAGGATCACCTTACCAAGCAGGGCATGAAAGCTGACCATGCTGCTTCTCTAATTGAACTGGCCTCCAGCAAGTGCAGCTCAGTGAAGTATGATGTGGAGATAGCAGAGGAATACTTTGCTCGACAGGTAAAGGTGGTGTGAATGCAATTGTGTATATGGAGCCTCTGGTTTTGTGGCATGAGTTGCACTTACTGTTCCATCCTCTTGTATTTTAAGATCTCTTCTTTCTGTGGTGTTGACTGCACGACTATTCTCCAGCTGCACGAAGTTCCCAGTTTACAGTCCATTTACACCCTTGATGCTGCAATTTCCAAGATTCAGGTTTCTCTAGATGAGCACTTTTCCAAGCTAGCTGCAGAGACTGATCCACACAAGTCTTCAGAGATAACCAAGAACCTCCTCCCTGCAACGCTACAGCTTATTGACACTTATGCTACGTTTACCAGGTACACTCTTGGGATCACTAATAGTGATCTTGTGTGCATGGGGCTTTCTTTGCATTTGGTTTGTTTTCTTAGAGGTAGGTGCCCTTTTGTTTTATAATGCAGTATAATTACTCTTAACTTAGGTCCTCCAGAGTGTTTATTGTTTTAAAAGAAGAATTGAAAGTAGCTTCTCAAGCCATGTGTATGAAGTTATTGTTTCCAAGCATCCTTCTTGTCCGATCTTTTAAGGCTTTCTTGCAAGCTTGCGAACCCAACAGTTCCTCCAAAATGAAACCTCCTCTTACCACTCTGTAGGATAGTGCCACTTAAGGTTGTTTCAATATTGAGACTGTCAGACTGTCAAGAAAGAGAGGGGGTGAATTCTTACATTAAAAGTCTGAAGTCTTCCAAACTCTCCTTAGAACCTATGTAGAAGAAAGCAAAAGTAACTGAGCTTTTTCTTTTGAGTGGGCACTTTTCCTGGTAAGTAGCTTGAAGAAGATAAAAGCCCAGAACTCCCTTAATGGTGAACTAAGAACACAGAGGGTGGGGCAGAACTTCGGGAGTTTGCTTTGTCTGTCACTATATTGACACATTTAGTTCGGAAAGGCAGAGCTGATTCCTGAAATGAATCCTTTCCATCCTGAATGCAGATCTTACTTGCTACGGAGCCTCTCTGAGGAGGGCTCCACTGAGAACAAGCCCTCTGAGGAGAAGCTACGGGGTTATGCTGCTGTCCTGGCCATTGGATCCAGCCGCTGCAAGTCCAATACTCTAGGTGAGGGTAGTGGGTGGTTCAGATTTCCTCCTCTGTGTAGGTGAAGCTTTGTATAGTGCTGCAGACACTGAAGCACTGTACAGTGCTTCAGAGCTGTACGCTGGCTAACATGTTCTCAGCCATGTTCAAAAGAGTGCATTATCCTGTCAGCAACAAACTGGGAAGCTTTTTCCTTTAATATTCCAACAACTGAAAAAGTCTGGCAAACCTTGGAAGAGTAACTATCCTGTGGGCTTATCCAGATTATTGAAATGCTTTTGTAACCATGTTGGTGCTCTGGTGGGAAGGGGAACTTTGAAATATTGATATGTTGAAGACTGCTGCAAATGAGTCTTTCTGCCATGTTTTCTGTGATTTTAATGAAGTGGAAAAGGCTGGGAAGCTCTTGCAAGCTTAGGGATAATTTTGACTTGTCAAAAGCATAAAACAGTGGAATTACACCTCAGTTTATCTCCAGTTGTGTCTTGTATAATGACCTAGTTTTAAATAGTGTTGCAGAAGCATTCCACTTTTCAACAGGACCCACGAAATGACTCAGTGATTACAATTCTGTATTAACTGCAGGTCCAACACTTGTGCAGAACCTGCCATCAGCCGTGCAGACTTTATGTGAATCATGGAACAACATTCATACAAATGAGTTTCCAAACATTGGCTCATGGGTGAGTCCAGCTTTGTGGATGGATCTGGTGTGACCCTAACTCCATAAATCCCTAGGAATGGTGGGCAGGGTGTCTTTCTGTTAGCAATAAATGTTCTGATGTTTGTGTGTGTCTCCATCCTTAGCGCAACGCCTTTGCAAATGACACGATCCCAGCAGAAAGCTACATCAGTGCAGTTCAGGCTGCCCACCTCGGTACTCTCTGCAGCCAAAGTCTACCTCTTGCAGCTTCCCTAAAGCACACCCTTCTCTCCCTGGTCAGGCTCACTGGGGATCTCATTGTGTAAGTGGTGCTTTTTAGATGACATTCTTGCTGTATCCATCTGTCTGCTCCTGAGAATGTCTGTCTTCATCAGCCCCTTCAGGTGGAATGCTTAGTGAACTGGTACTGTGTTTGGAACGAAGTCTTTAATGGTATTACTCTTAGTTTACTAGAAGTATCATTTATTTAAAATTAAATGAATGAAAGGCAGCATTTTTGTCTTGATTTGTTATCTCTAGGAGTCAGACTCCCTGGGCGAGACCTTTAATACTGTTTATGGGACAGGAACTTGAAGAAACTGGTGTATAAACTGAGACAATTTGGGGCTAACAAATTCATTTGTTTGGTTATCATTCACTTGTGTGATGTTTTCAAAGCACAAGTTAAAAATGAAATGAAAGGATTTATTTCCAAGGACTTACTCTTAGATATTCTGAAACAGAAAAATAGTTGTTGATGCTGCAGATATGTCCAAAACCATAGTAAGTGGTAGAGTTGTACCTAGGAAAATGTTGTACCTGTTCATATGCAGAAGAAACGTGTAGAGTTTTCCAAATGAGGACTGTGTGTTTATCCCATCTTTCTAAAAAGGGTTTTATCTCTGACTTCCCTCTAGACTTGTGCCTTACTTGTGTGACTTCTCATTTATGCAGGGAGGACATTCTGTGATACATCATGCAGAGAATTAACTTGGTTGCTTTTTCTTTTCAAGCTGGTCAGATGATTTGAACCCACCACAGGTGATTCATTCCCTATTGCCCCTCCTTTTGGAGACCAGCACTGAGAGTGTGGCAGAAATAAGCAGCAACTCCCTGGAAAGGATTTTGGGCCCTGCAGAATCTGATGAATTCCTGGCACGAGTTTATGAGAAATTGATCACAGGATGCTATAACATATTGGCCCATCACTCTGATCCAAACAGGTAACGAGCTGAGTGGCTTGTGGTCCTCTTCCAACAAAGCTGTATAAAAAGAATTACTACAGTCTGTTTAAATATCAGTGTTCTTGAACAGCACAATAGAAAGGCGAAAAATCAGCTTATTTTTATCTCTTGAAGACTCCTATATTTGCAGACTAGAAATAGGAGATGTTTTATTTCATTACCAGTTTTCAACACTGCCATTCAGACGGTGGGGATTTGAATCATCTCTTGTAAATCTGGATGGAGCATGTTTCTATCTGCATAGTTTTGTATTTAAGCAAATAGAAAATTGTGGAAATAGAAGCAGGAAATCAAAGCTGAAGATCCTGACCTAACTTGCTTTGTATTCCTTTGTCTCTGTTCTTGCTGTTTGTAAGGATGGCTAATCCCTGCTTATCACAGCAAACTAGGCAGATTTTGGCTTCCCACCCCTTACTCACTGTGTGTATAGAGGGAATAAGCTTGGTGCACAGATGTTGATTCTACCCATCTGTAACATAAAACCATTAGGCATGATGATGTTGCATCTTTTCAACACTGATCCTCTCTGGGTGGGAAGCATTCAGAAGGAGATGTACTGAGCCTTCTGATAGAGGGTGTAAATGTAATTGGATTTTACTTGCAGAGTGCTTTGTGGAGTGGGGGTGAACACAGGAGAATAAGGGAGGAGTAGCACTAGAAGCGACTTTAAAGTGTAAAAAGAGCAGCCATTTATAGGAATTTGTCATGTGAGGTGTCTGAAAGGTCTAGATCATTCTAGGTTTCTGACTGCAGCTGTGCATCATGTGCCATCTATTTCCTGAACACCGGGTGGATTTACTGTTTATGGATGGTTGTTCATCAATTATTTTACTCTTGACTTTTGGAAGGAGAGCTGCTTTCAGCGAGCAGAAAATGTATTAGACTTGTATTAGCAAAAGGAGCACATCTTGACTCTCGTAATTGTTGAAATTGCTCTTCTTTATTCTGATTTAATTTGCATCTTTTGGTTCTCAGTGGCCTGGATGAGTCCATCCTGGAGGAATGTTTGCAGCATCTGGAGAAGCAGCTGGAGAGCAGCCAGGCCCGAAAAGCCATGGAGGAATTCTTCTCAGAAAGGTGAAGTATTCCTGAAATTTGTAGTCCAAGAGCTTGATTATTCTTCCTTTTCTTCTCAGCTTATCACTATCAACACCTAAGGGATGTTAATGCCATTGCATAGGAGCCATGTGAAGATAGGATACCCTGCACACAGTGCAGGAGAGTGTGAAAAGACTTTCTGTGTGGGAGAAGACTTAGGTCTTTGTCACTCCAAATAAAATATTCAGTGAGCCCTCATAGTGAGTGATCACCAGTGGGGAAACTTGTCAGAGGCATTAGAAGGAGGGTTTGAGAGGTGCTGGTCTGTAAGGCAGCCACAGATCAAGCTGCAAATTCCCAAGTTCTCTCAGTGCTTCTGCAGGCAATAGGGTGATAATTTTAAGGGCGAAGGTAGGTGTTGGCCTGTCTTCAAAGTATGAAGACAAATTATGGTAGAAACACATAGCACAGCACCGTGTTGTGACCGATGCGAGGGTAGACTGAAGGAAAGGTTTTCTCTGTTAGAAAGCCAATTGTTGTCTGCTTGTTCTCTCTACATGTTCAACAGTTCAGAACAGAAGCAGTCTGGCTGTACTTTATTAACATGCAAGGGAAAAGCAGGCAAGAATATCCTGAATTTTGGTTTGGAAACCATTACAGGCCCTTCTGTGACTTGACGTGGAGAATACTGGTATGCAATTCAGGAGCTCATGAGATTTACAAGGTTTAGTCTGGTTTAAGGGTTCATTGTTCGTCTGAAAGCAGTTTTTGTGGCTTGACTGCTGAGCACTGTTAATCCAAACCATTACCAGTCTTAAACAGGAGGGCAGATACAAGGGCAAGTATAAAATCAGGAATGGGCTGTATTTTACAAAGCTGACTAAATTTTTCCTCTCCATCCAGTGGAGAACTGGTCCAGATCATGATGGCCACAGCCAATGAAAACCTCTCAGCCAAGTTTTGTAACAGGGTGCTGAAGTTCTTCACTAAACTCTTCCAACTCAGTAAGTGATTATTGAATATCTTCTCTCCTGCCTTTGTCCACTTTATACTGTTCTTTTATTAGACTGTGATGTGAAGGTGCTTGAAAGAAAAGCTGTAGGAGGAAGTGGAATGACAGCCTCACACTTTAAATGGAAAGCCATCTTCAAACACATTCATTGTGGCATCTGTCACTCACCAGTCATTTTCTCCTCCAGCTGAGAAGAGTCCCAACCCCAGCCTGTTGCGACTTTGTGGCTCTTTGGCTCAGCTGGCTTGTGTGGAGCCTGTACGTCTCCAGGCCTGGTTAACCAGGATGACCATGTCCCCGCCCAAAGATTCAGACCAGCTGGATGTTGTGCAAGAGAACAGGCAGCTGCTGCAACTCCTGACCACTTACATTGTTAGGGAAAACAGGTAGAGTACAGCCTTTGTCATTTCTTTGGTGGGCTGGTCATTTCTTTTGTTCTCTAGATGTGCAATGACTTGTGATTTGCTGATGGCTTCTTGTCCTCAGCTTTCAAATGAAGTGATGGGGAAGACATTGGAGGTGGGGGGCTTATTTCAGTGGGTAATGTACCTGTCTTTGTTCTTCTTGATCAGCCAAGTTGGAGAAGGTGTGTGCACTGTTCTATTGAGTACTCTAATACCAATGGCAACAGAAATGCTGGCCAATGGTGATGGCACAGGCTTCCCTGAACTGATGGTCGTGATGGCAACTTTGGCTAGTGCAGGACAAGGTGCAGGACACCTCCAGCTTCATGGTGCTGCTGTTGACTGGCTGGGCAGATGGTAAGAGGCAGCTGTGTGCTGCTAGTTGTTCATTTGCAATGCTGAATTTGGGGACAGAAGTTTATGTTTACTGATACATGCGTATTTTTAGTTTATTTTGGAATATAAAGTGTCTGAGAGAGGCAGATCTCTGTGTGCGTGTGTGTGTCCATCCCAAGAACAACCGTATGTTTTGTCTTTTCCATTCTTGAATGGTTTAATTTTTGTATACATTTCCTGTTGTTAATTTAAAGCAAGCTCAATGCTTGAAGCTACTGATCAGAGTTTATACTTCCAAAAAGCTGTAATAATCTTGTCTACTGTTTCATGTTACAGCAAGAAATACCTGTCTCAGAAGAATGTAGTAGAAAAGATGAATGCAAATGTCATGCAAGGGAAGGTAAGACTGTTGCTTGACTTGCAGGAATTAATCACAGGCAGGAGCTGTATCAGCTGTCCTGGTTTGGCTTCATAGAATCATAGAGTGGTTTAGGTTAGAAAGGACCTTAAGATCATGGAGTTCCGCCCCCTGCCATGGGCAGGGACGCCTCACACTTGAGTGGCTTGCTCCAAGCCCCATCCAACCTGGCCTTGAACACTGCCAGGGGTGGAGCATTTACTGCTTCTCTGGGCACCCTATGCCAGCGCCTCAGCACCCTCACAGAGAAGAACTTCTTTATATCTAACCTGAGCTTCCCCTGGAGTGGGAAGTTTTAAAGCAGGTTAGTCAGGGGGGACAGTTGTATACTCTTATGGGATCTAAGTATTGCCTCTCATTTTCATTCATCTCAACTTCACAGCATGTGACTATCCTGGAGTGTACATGCCATATTGTCTCTTACCTGGCTGATGTCACTAATGCACTGAGCCAGAGCAGTGGCCAAGGACCAAGCCACCTTTCTGTGGATGGAGAGGAGCGGGCAATTGAGGTGGATTCAGACTGGGTGGAAGAGCTGGCAGTGGAGGAGGAGGACTCTCAAGCTGAAGATTCGGTAGGCAGCAGGCACAGTCAGTGCTGCAAAGGAGTTGAAGATTTATTTTGCAGCTTCCAAATCAGTATTCCTCGGGTTATAAATCAGGATTTTGTTGTTGTTTATTCGTAATGTCAGACTGAGTGAAGAATCCCAGCTGTCAGATCTGGAAGAGAATACCTGTCACTTGTTCGTAGATCTGCTGGCTTTGTAATGTCAACAAAAGTTAAATTACTATGGGTTTTAGACAACAAAAAGGAAGAAATGGAGTAAGATGGGTTTGTTCCTGGGGGTTTCTTTCTCAATTACTAGGTTTTATATCAACAAGCAGCTTAGATCAGGCGTTTAAGTGCATTTGGGTGGGAAACCCAAGCTGTTATTAATGCATTCTTTAAAATTTGTTATCCAGAATACATTTTTTTTGTTACTGTTTTCTTTTTCTGATTCACTCTTTCATGTGCTACAAAATGTCGCCATCTGCTCTTTCCATGGGGTTTGATACCAGCTGCCTTCTTTTAGCTAGGTGATGCTAAAACTTCCTATTCTCAAAATGCACATTTAGTGGCTGAGGATCGTGGTCTGTACTATGCACCTTTACTGTAGCTGCTGGTGTAACACCTTCTTGAAGCAGCTTTCTTCTTGGCAGGATGAAGATTCTCTTTGTAATAAACTCTGTACCTTCACCATCACGCAGAAAGAATTCATGAATCAACATTGGTAAGCAGCTCAAACTTGTGTTCACAATTCCAGCCTGCTATTTGTGGCCATTGAGAAGAAAACAAATGCAGTCTGGGGGCCTTCCTCAGGCATTGGCTCTTACAACCCATCTGGCTTATTTTGTTCAGGTACCACTGTCACACTTGCAAGATGGTTGATGGGGTCGGTGTTTGCACAGTTTGTGCTAAAGTTTGCCACAAGGATCATGAGATTTCTTATGCCAAATATGGATCATTTTTCTGTGACTGTGGAGCCAAGGAAGATGGCAGTTGCTTGGTAAAGTGTCTTCATGTCAACATAAAAGCTGTTTTTAATGCAGGTTTAGTCTTTTGCAGAGGTTTCTGTTCTGCAGCAAGTTATGTCATGATACAAGCATGTAAGAGTGCTAAGGCTTGATGGTCTTGGCTTTATAATGAACCATATTAAGTTACAACTTGCCTGGTGATTTATTTTGCACTAAATAGTTGCATTGCCAAATCCCTGTCCTGGTGACTGCTGGGATTCCACTTACCTTTACAGAACCTCAAGTTAGCTTAAGCTATGCAGCAGTCAGATCCCACCTTTTCCCTTATTTTCATGAGCAGCAAAGTAACTTTGTCTTAAATATGGAAGTTTACCTAATACTTGGGTGGAGGGTGGCACGCAGGATGCTGTTCTGTTGCTTCATTAACAGTGCAGCAAAGAGAATTGCACGCTATTTCTTTAAAATTACATTCATTTTGCTGCTACTACAGTCTGTATTCATTTAGTCAGTGGTAAAATTGAGTCTGTTTGGGCTTTAAGCATTACTCTGTCATTCCCAGGCTTTGGTGAAGAGAACTCCCAGCAGTGGTATGAGCTCTACCATGAAAGAATCTGCCTTCCAGAGCGAGCCCAGGGTGCCCGAGAGTGTCATTCGACATGCCAGCACCTCTCCTGCAGAGAAAGCCAAGGTCACCATCAGTGAGGGAAAGGGCCCTGATGAAGAAAAACCCAAGAAGAGCAGCCTGTGTAGAAATGTTGAGGGCTGTCGAGAGGAATTGCAGTCCCAGGTATAATTACCAGCTAGCTGTTAAGAGGAGATGGTTTATGATGAGGATCTTGGACAGACTGTTGAATATCAGCCAAGTTGCTCAATTTTTCTGCTCTTCTTTATGATAAGTGGGATCATAAAAGTGGTGTCAGGCTGTAAGAAGTGGTTGATGTTGTGAATACGCCAAGCAGGAGCATCTTGTGCCTTATTTGTGTTCTCCATTTCTTGTAGGCCAACTTCTCCTTTGCACCTTTGGTGCTGGAAATGCTGAATTTCCTGATGGATGCCATTCAGATAAACTTCCAGCAAGCTTCAGCCATGGGGAGCAGCAGTCGTGCACAGCAAGCTCTCAATGAGCTACATACTTTGGACAAGTCAGTAGAAATGACAGATCAGTTGATGGTATGATGCTAAAGGAGTGACTAGATCATGGATAGGTGGGATCACTTCTAAACAGAAAGAATTCAGTCATAGGTTGTTGTATGTTTTTACCCATGACCCAGGTCCCAACTCTGGGCTCTCAGGAAGGTGCTTTTGAGAACGTCCGCATGAACTACAGTGGGGACCAGGGCCAGACGATCCGGCAGCTCATCAGTGCTCATGTGCTGAGGAGGGTGGCCATGTGTGTGCTCTCATCCCCACATGGACGTCGGCAGCACCTGGCTGTGAGCCATGAGAAGGGCAAGGTGAGTTCTCTTAATGCTGTGGAGAATGTTGGATCTTAAAGGAAAAGGAAGCAGCCTCAGAGCACTGAACAGCAAAAAGAATGTGTGTTCCAAGATCTGGATCTTCTGTAAAGTATTGCATAGCTTATTCCTCTCACTCCTCAGAGAAGAGAGTTCTTGTAGAGGAAACCTGATCTGGATACCTGACAGGAGGTTGTAGTGATGTGGGGTTGGTCTCTTCTCCCAAGGAACAAGTGACAGGACAAGAGGAAACGACCTCAAGCTGCACCAGGAGAGGTTTAGATGGAGATGAGGAACAGTTCCTTCCCCAAGGGGTGCTCAGGCATTGGAGCAGGCTGCCTAGGGCAGTGCCAGAGTCACCATCCCTGGAAGTATTCACACACCATGTAGGCGAGACCGTCACTGCCATTGGTTAGTGATGGCCTTGGCAGTGGTGGGGAATGGTTGGACTTGATGAGCTTAAAGATCTTTTCCAACCTGGATGATTCTGTAAAACAGAAGCGTGTGGCTGCAGTCACAGAGCTGAAGTTGAAATGCGTTTTTACCTTGAGTTGTAAAGTTGGGTAACTAAGTTCATGTTGTTCTGTAGATCACAGTCCTTCAGCTCTCAGCATTGCTGAAACAAGCTGACTCCAGCAAAAGAAAACTGACTCTCACTCGTTTGGCATCTGCACCTGTTCCATTCACTGTGCTGAGCCTAACTGGAAACCCCTGCAAGGAGGACTACCTAGCTGTGTGTGGACTGAAAGTGAGTGCCTGACAAACCCTTTTCTAGGCAGTTGGGAGCACCAGCTCAAAACTAGATGTGTGTGTTTCCTCTGAGGAGCTAGTACAGAGCTGGCTCAAAAGGTCATGAATCATTTTCCTGCTAGATAGATGGAGTAAAAGAAGCAGGACCTATATGAGTAAGAGAATAAACAAGGCAGTGCCTAAAAATAATACTACTTATTGTAATACAGGCCAGTTTTACTTAGGCCAGGAGTCAAGGTTTCATCATGTGAAATTTAGTGTGTTAGAACTAGTCTATAACAACTAGTGTTTTGTAGCAAGGACTTATCTTTTTTTGTGCTCTCCCAACTTTATGTTCAGCTTTCACAGTGCAGAATCCACAAATCCATTACTTAACTAAGAAATGACTGGATTCTATGTGTTTGAGTCTGGGTTTTGGTTTTATTTTCTTTACAAACTTTCATGTTACTCATTTCAAATGCAGAAATTTTAGTCTTAACTTCATGAATCACAATTGCCACAAAGAGCAATGCTGGCTTTAAAGTCCCATTCTTGGCTTCAGGTGTTCATAAACATTTTGTTCTAATATGTAATCAAATCTTTTCATTACACCAGGACTGCCATGTGTTAACATTCAGCAGCTCTGGATCAGTCTCTGATCACTTGGTACTTCACCCTCAACTAGCCACTGGCAATTTCATCATTAAAGCTGTGTGGCTGCCAGGATCTCAGACAGAACTTGCTATTGTGACTGCAGACTTTGTGAAGGTATGTTTGGTTATAAGCTGTTGATGAAAGGTCTTTCAGGCGTTAGTCTGGATCTTTGTGGAGTTACGTGTGAAAGGATGGGGTAATATTCTTTGTTAGAAATAAATTGAAATTACGAGTTTGTGATGGTTGGCCACTGTCATAAGAAAAAGCAAACCCAAAGAACCCAAAGAGCAAAAAAAAACCCCTGTAACATCTAATAGGTGTTCCTTTGTCTCAACTCTTGTCTATTTGCACTGTTTTGTATCATCAGAGTGAATTTCTTTCATTCTTTCCACAGATTTATGATCTCTCTGTAGATGCCCTGAGTCCAACTTTCTATTTCCTTTTACCAAGTTCCAAAATCAGGGATGTCACTTTCCTTTTCAATGAGGAGGGGAAGAATATCATCGTGATCATGTCCTCTGCTGGGTACATCTATACCCAGCTCATGGAAGAGGCGAGCAGTGCCCAGCATGGACCATTCTATGTCACCAATGTGCTTGAAGTCAATCATGAGGACCTAAAGGTATGGGTGACTTTCCTGTCCTGCAGCCTGGGCTGCAGTGCCTTTCTCTTTTTCATTTGGGTTTTAATTTGAAGGCAGAAGTTTGCTTTTTTCCTTATTTTTTTCCTCCTTCCTTTTAACCCGCCTGATCTAGATCAATGAGCTCACCATTCCTCTAAAGGGAGAAATATCCTTTCAGGGAAAGGGGGTGCGGGTGGAAATGAAACCCCCTGATCCTTTCATGTAGGAAATGGAGCATGTTTTCCATGGCTGGCTCCGATGTCATGCCCAGCAGGATTTCTCTGCAGGGAGATGGCTTCAGAGCAGTGCTGTTCTCAGAGCAAGGCACTCCAAAGGTGCAGTAACCACAGTGGATGAACTTACTGACCATTGCTGGGTCTGCAGAGATGGAGTGAGCCTTTGTTTCTGATTAATAGCAACTTTGTTCATGTTTTCTCTCAGTGTTTTTACCTTAGACTGCTCCAAACCAGGGGGATGGATGAGAAGCCCTCAGGAAAGCTCTTTTATGAGCTGGGAACATGGGGAGTGCTCCATGTGAGATTATCAGACATGTGATGCACATTGATGTGCTAGCTGAGGGTGCTGCCTTCAAGCCTACGGATATGCAAGCCTTTGAAGTAACTGATGGATAAGTTCACCAAGGAGTTCTGATCAGAAAAGCGGCATTTAGGGCTTCCTTCTCTCGCTGGTGGGGAAGGGATGGGGAGAGGCTTTTTAGAATGAGAACTGCAAAGCCTGACAGCGTGCTTTGAAGGATGCGTGTTTATCTGGTGGTGTTTCTCTCTGATTCCACAGGACAGTAATGGCCAGGTAGCAGGAGGTGGTGTCTCAGTGTATTATTCCCACGTGCTGCAGATGTTGTTCTTCAGTTACTGTCAAGGCAAATCCTTTGCTGCCACCATCAGCAGGGCCAATCTGGAAGTGCAGAGGCTATTCCCAATCAACATAAAGAGGTGAGGCTCATGTGAGAGACTCCCCTGAAGTTCAATTTGTTTATTTATTATTAATAAATGTTAACTCTTATTAATGCCCCAGCTCTTGAGTGGCCAAAGCTTGGCTGAAGATCCCCTTTTTGCCTGATGCTTTCTTGCTACTTTTCAGGGTGCTTCTGCCCTAATTGCAGAATGATTTGTAACCAAAGCTGGTTGTTCTGGCAGTGGGGCACATACGAGTTTTTTCTTCTCACTGGGATTTCACAGCAGAAAGGTGGCTTCAGAGCAGTCTTGCTGCACAGTACAGAGCTGCTACTGGTGCAGCAGCTGGAACTGATGGGATTACCCACCCTTGTGGAGGCTGCGGAGCAACAGAAAGCCTTTGTTTCCTTTCAGCACCAATACTGCAGTGGACCGTGTGTATTGTGCATATTAAGGCTTATATTCAGACTCCCTTGAGGGAAACCAATCTCTTATGCTATGAATGTGGCAAGAAAAAAAGCTCTTCTGTCATCTGTTCTGGCAAGTAGAGTTGGGCGTTTAGGCTGCAGACTCTTCATTACCCTGACATAAAGCCACTGGCATGAGCAGGCTCTCTGGAAGGGTCAGAGTTCCTTCTTGGGGGTGTTGAAACATGCAGCTGTGCACACGTGCAGATAAAAAGATAGGTGAAAGCTGTTTTAAAATTACTTCCTTGGTTTGGGGAATAAGATGTTACGAAGTGTCTTGCCTTAAGTTTCCAGGGTAGGGATCAGGGCTGTGAATTGAGATGCTTGTGCCTTCTGTCCACTCAAATGGTGGTGTCACCTGTAAACTAGGCACTGATGCTCCTGGCTGTTCACTAGTGCAGTGCTTTGAATTCCTGCTGAGGACGAAGCTTTAGCCGACTGAAATGCTGATGAATTTTGTGTAGTTTTGCTTGTGCTGCTTCCCAAATGAATGTTATTCTGCCCTTCATCTCTTGCAGTTCAAATGGTGGGAGTAAGACTTCACCAGCACTGTGTCAGTGGTCTGAGGTGATGAACCATCCTGGCTTGGTGTGCTGTGTTCAGCAAACCACAGGTGTCCCACTGGTGGTCATGGTGAAGCCAGACACCTTTCTCATCCAGGAGATTAAAACCTTGCCAGCCAAAGCAAAGGTTAGTCATGGTTCTCTGTATTTTTGGCTGTTAAAATGTGGTTTCTTGATGTTCCATCAACAAGACCTCTAGTCTTTGCAGCTTTTCTAATGCAAAGAGTTTGTTTCTTCAAGCAGTTGCCAGGTCCTTTCCTTGACTCGCATTGCTTGGCTTTGCAGATCCAGGACATGGTGGCGATCCGTCACACAGCCTGCAATGAGCAGCAGAGGACCACTATGATCCTCCTGTGTGAAGATGGCAGCTTGAGGATCTACATGGCCAACGTAGAGAATACCTCCTACTGGCTTCAGCCCTCTCTCCAGCCCAGCAGTGTCATCAGCATCATGAAGCCAGTTCGCAAGCGCAAGGCAGCTGCTATTAGTAAGGGACTTCTTATAGTGTATCCTGTGCAAAATAGTGCTGGCAAATGTGGATGTAAAGATTAGTCAGCATCGTAGAGATACTTAAAATGTTCACTTCTGCAAATTACTGGTTAAGCTTAGGCTTAAGTGCTGGCTAAGTCTGGGTAAAATGTTTCCATAGATGTATAATGGCTCCATAGATGTATATGGCTAAGAAAGGCAGGCAGAGAAAGCTGGAGCTGTTCAGCCTGAGAGAAGAGGAGCCTGGAGAACAGAAGCTGTGTGGAGACCTCAAAGCAGCTTCCAGTGTCTGAAGGGGGCTACAAGGATGCTGGAGAGGGACTCTTCCATCAAGGACTGGAGCAATAGGGCAAAGGGTGATGGGTTCAAACTGAACCAGGGGAAGTTCAGGTCAGCTATAAGGAGGAAGTTCTTTACCGTGAGGGTGGTGAGGCCCTGACACAGGGCACCCAGAGAAGTGGTAAATGCTCCATCCCTGGCAGTGTTCAAGGTCAGGTTGGAGAGAGCCTCGGGGGACATGGTCTAATGTGAGGAGTCACTGCCCTTGGCAGAGGGGCTGGAACTGGGTGATCTTTAGGTCCTTTCCAACCCAAACCATTCTATGATTCTGTGTAAAAACACATGGCTGTCTGTCTCACACAGGTATTTCCGAAAGAGGCAGGTTCATTCTGCAGCTTTTTTACTGTAGCTGTGCCTGTTTTGAGTGTATTTTCTCAAAAACATCTCTTCTTCCCTTTTAGCAACTCGCACTTCCAGCCAAGTGAACTTCCCTATTGACTTCTTTGAACACAACCAGCAACTCACAGATGTGGAGTTTGGAGGCAACGACCTGCTGCAGGTTTACAATGCTCAGCAGATAAAGCACCGCCTCAATTCCACTGGCATGTATGTGGCCAACACAAAGGTAAGTAGGGAAATTTGAGGGTTCTGTTGGGCTTGCAGGTGACATTGTTGTCCAGATGGACGCATGCCTGTTCTTAGGAGTCTGCCTGACATACTGTTAGGTAAACAACAGAGGCACCTGAGTACAGCCTTAGATTCTTAGCTTAGGAGTGAATTTCTGACTTCACCTTTCTGAGCTGTGATTTGTCATCTACAGCCGGGGGGTTTCACCATCGAAGTGACAAACAACAACAGCACAATGGTGATGACAGGCATGAGGATCCAGATTGGCACACAGGCAATAGAGAGAGCCCCCTCATACCTGGAGATCTTTGGCCGCACCATGCAGCTCAACATGACCAGGGCTCGTTGGTTTGACTTCCCTTTCACTCGGGAAGAGGCCCTGCAGGCTGACAAAAAACTCACCATCTTCAGTAAGTCTTTGTTACTTGTTTGCTTTCACTGCCTGTTGGTTTTGCTTGAGGCTTCACCTTATAGTAGGAACCCACAATCTGACCCAAGAAACAGTTTAAGGGGTGGATCCTGGACATTTGATAACTTTACTTACGGCCTGGTTTCTTGCTGCAGTGGGTGAACATGCAGTAGCTCAGCTCAGTAAGTCTGTGTTGAGGTAATAGAGAAGGAAAGTGGCCTTGAAAAAGAGATGAAACTGTCAGAGTGGTTGTGTATTAATGACACAGCATAATCCCTATCCTGACCTCATCAAGTACTCTTGTTTGTATTCAAAAGAAACTGGTTTGCTGGTTTTTAAGCAGTTTCTCTCATCACTACAGTTGGGGCTTCTGTGGATCCTGCTGGAGTCACGATGATGGATTCCATCAAAATCTATGGCAAAACCAAAGAGCAGTTTGGATGGCCTGATGAGCCCCCTGAGGATTTCCCTTCTGCTTCAGTGAGCAATGTTTGCCCCCCAAACCTGAACCAAGGGAATGGCACTGGAGACACAGAATCAGCTGCGCCTGCTGCTGCCAGTGGGACTGTCCTGGAGAGGTATTTCTGCAGTCTTCCTTTGATTTATAGTTGCTGCAGAGGGGACTTAGATACATTTTTGTGCCTTTCTTGGCTGGGAGAGCTTAAGGGAGTTAGTGAGTTGTTGCCATACAAAACAGGAACTGAAAAGTCAGTGATTATCCTCCAAGGAGGGCTTTGTGCTTACTCTTTACCTGCTGGAGTAGCTGGCTAGATCTGTGTGCATGCTTTGTGTTGCTAAGGCCATTTGTTTCAGCAGTCTTGAAGAGCTAAATGAAATTTCTGCCTCCTCGGTATATTTCCTCATTTCAAGCTGGCCCTGTTTCATTCTCCAGAGCTCACAAAGCTTGGGCCTCTCTGGAGTTCAGGTTACTTTTGGGGAGGTCTTTGTGTGTGACTTCACTTTAGGCAAGTGGTTCCCACCATCTTCCCTTGTAGTCCCCGTGTTTTGGGCTTCACCACTGTGGTGGAGAAAGTGTTGGGTTTTTTTCCCTGCCCTAGCCCTACTGAGAGTCAAACCACAGGGCTCAGCTGGGCATGTATTTAGCAGAAGGAAGAGACTTCGAGCTGATACAGCCTGTATTATAAGGGTTGTAGGAAGCTTGGCAAGGATAGGAACTAGTGCTGCTGAAAGATGAGCATTTTAAGGGATATGCTGCTTGACTGTGAGTAAATGGTGGTTCAGTAAGGCAAAAGTCTTACTGAAATTCCCAGGTGAAGGTTCAGGGCTTGAAGCAGCAGTTCTGCCCAGTTGAAGGGCCTGTTTGGCCATCCTGTAACATTTTGTCTAATAGTGGATGGTTTTTTTTTCCCTGTGCTTATTTTCTCTTTTCTTCCCTCCTCTGCTGTGACATCTCCACAAGATGTCCCTCTCAGCACAGACATGCTGCCTTGGGTTTCCAGAGCAGTGGGATTATAGTGTAAAAACTCAGAACCAAAAGCAAATACTCCTTATTTCTACTTCACATATTGCAGAATGCAGCCTGGTTACCTTATAAATGGCCCCTGGAGTAGGAACAACTAATGGCAGGCAAGAGGCAGCTTTCCTAGCAGGAGTTTGGTGTCTGCACTTCAAATTGAACCTTCAGTGGTGCTTTAAGCAATGTGCTTGGCTTCTCTGTGCTAGGTGGCCTGGTTCTCCTTGATTTCTTTTGCTATGAGGCAAATGTCTGCTGCCCAGATAGAGCAAACCGTGCTTAGATTTCCTGTGTATAGCGCTCTCCCAGCTTCCTGACTTCCCCATTTAATTTGCCTTTTGCTTAGAATGTCTCTGAGGGAGTTGTTCTGTGAGCTTTACACATTTCTTTTTGTTTGTTTTTTTCCTTTTTCTTTGCTCCCCCAAAGTTCTGAATCTGAGTCCCTAACCACCCTGGACCGGTTAGTATGCCATCCTTTTCTCTGCACGAGTGAGTGTGTGTCAGAGAGGCAGAGCACATGATGTGGCTTTTGTTGACTGATTCTTTTATTACTCTTTGTTTTCCAGTCGCCATTTGCTTCTTTACATCCTGGTCATTGCATGGCAGATGGTTTAGCAAAGTGTAAAGATGAGGTGGTTTGCAGATTTTTGCTGCATACAGCATAACTGTGGCTTGTTTGACAGACTCCTCTTTTTGCTTTGTTTCTCCTTGAGTCTTTTGATCCCACTGATATTCCCCTACCAGCCTTATGGAGAGTGGCTGTGGGTAGGGCACTGTGTTATTTATCACTACCAGACCAGAGAATTGTGTCTTCTACCTCATATCCAAGCCTACACTGTTATTCTCCCCTTAATTCTATCTCTTCCCTCCTTTTTCCTGTGTTCTTGCACTGCTCCTTCTGGTGCCTCAGATGGCATTTCAGGTAGTTCTGCCACAAGGCATCAAGTGCTGCGAGGGAGGTTCAGCACTTTGCCCTGAGGTGTAAGTAAGGTTTTCCCTTGGGCCTGCCTTACCACTGTCAAAAGTTTAGACCTCTGCATCTCTCCCAATGCTCCAAGTTAATTTTCCTCTGGAATATTTTGTGCTGAAACTCCCAAATTGGAAAAGAGCAACCTGTGTGGAAATAGCAACCGAGTAGAATCTTGCTCCTTTAGCAAAGTCAGTTACGCTTCTTCCCATGTTTCACACCACCCCTTGATCTGCAGTCATATGTACGTCTGTGGGCCATGGTGAATTGGTACTGTCAAGACAATCCAAGTTATCCCTGCTGCAGGCTGCGTAAGGAAACGTTTTATCCTCTTTGGGAGAGAAAAGCCCCTGTCTTTCAGCTGTGGATTATTAAAGCAGTCCTAAGTTTGTCTGTGAGCGTGAGCCAGGTTTAACTCTGGTCTGTAACACAATGAAATGATATGCATGGTGCCTGTGGCAGGTTTTATCATGCTTTGATTTTGTACTTGGCATTCGTTAGCTGTCTCTGAGCTACTCATGACTGTAGCCTGCATAAAGCAAAGTGCTAAGGAGAGAGAAGGGTTGCTGTACTCAAGCCTGCTTTCCTTTCTCCCTTCAGGCTAGTAGTGAGTTCTTTAGAAGCACTGGAAAGCTGCTTTGCTGTAGGACCAGTCAACGAGAAGGCAAGTAACTTTCTGAATACATTCTTGAGCTTTCAGAGCTGGGGGAGGAGGGGCAAGATCAGCAGCACCTCCTGCAGCCCTGGGGGCCTGATACGGAAGAGAAGCTGCATCCGTTTTGCTCAGAGGACTGATCTCAAAGTTGACTTAGCAAAGAGCATGTGAAACTAGTTTGGAATGACAGTCGGCATTTGCATTTAGTGCTGGTGGGGTTTTAGTGCTGAAGAGTGACCTCGTTTACTAAAACAGCGGGGGAGAAGGCCAAAAATCTCAAAAGGACTGTTCGTATATAGACATGTAAATGTTCCTTAAATGCCAAATAATGATCTGAGGAGGCTACTAAAATGGTGTTGAAGGTAGAGCTTGCACGAGGGGAAGGAGCTGCAGGTACACTGAGAAATCACATTCACGCATCACCTTAATGGTAAATGTCCTGAAGAATTTCTTGTCTGTTCTTGGGAGCAGGAGAAGAATAAGGTGGCAGCTCAGGAACTGGCTACTATGCTGCTGTCCATGCCAGCTCCTTCCAGTGTCCAGCAGCAAACCAAGAGCCTCCTGGCCAGCTTGCACACTAGCCGCTCGGCGTACCACAACCACAAGGTAAGACACTGCAAGGATTTCAATGACTCCTGTAACTTCCCAGTTTATGGTTGAGGTGCAGCATGTCTTCCTCCATGCAGTGTAAAGCTGCTGGCTACTTTTCCATCAGCTCCTGGTGCCTGCACTGCTGGCTTCTGTGTTTCACCAGAACTTCACTACTTAAAATGCTTTTTGAAGATTTTGGGGAGAAATAATATGAATCTAGAGGAATGGGGATGTTGAAACGCATAAAGTTTGCAAACTGTGTCTCTAGCTCTGGTTTCCATTTCCACAGGCATCTAGCTTAGGGTAATAGGAAATTACCAGGGTAAGTACCGGTTAGACTGTGCTAGTGTAATTGCAGTTAATGCACAGATGCTTGCAGATAGCCTTTGCTAACCACTTGGATGATTATGTTTATACACTGGTTTTTCCATCCACATTTGAGCCTGAGGGGAAGCAAATGTGAAAATCAATTCTAAAGCCAGATTTCTTCTGTTAGAGGGTGACTTTGTAATTTTAGTTGTTCTTCCTAAATGACATAGGCCAAGAGTTAAAGCGTTCAAGAGTTAAAGCAGCCAAGAGCTTACAGCAGCGAGCATCAGATATCCCTGGGATGTGTCTTGCAGTCTTACTTCAGTTGCTTTGTTGTGCTGCTGTCTGATGTTTTCCTTTCCCTATGTTATCTTTCACTTTAAAGGATCAAGCATTGCTAAGTAAAGCCATTCAGTACTTGAGTTCCTCAACCAAAGAAGGAAAGGACCTTGATCCTGAAGTATTTCAGAGGCTGGTCATCACTGCTCGGTCCATTGCTATTATGAGACCCAACAATCTGGTCCACTATACAGAATCAAAGCTGCCACAGTTGGAAGCAGGTAGATAAATCTGTAATATTTTCCAGCTTTCTGGTGTAGCAACTGAAGGTGTCCTGGGGTGTCTGGTTCAGTGTGACAGGAACTGTATTTGACATGTTAGGTGTGTGATGGTCCTTGTAATGAGGACATCAGTCTAACAGAAGCCATTTTGAATAAGATTGATGTTTCCTGCTTGGTAATGCTCTCCCTGCATATACCTGACAAGTGTTTTTAATCTGTACAGAAAGTGAAGAAGGGCAGGAGGCCCAGAAACAGGCTGAAGGAGAAGGCTGCACCTTTATTACCCAGCTGGTTAACCACTTCTGGAAGCTACATGCATCAAAACCCAAAAATGCCTTCCTTGCCCCTGCCTGCCTGCCAGGTGTGTTGCTCCTCATCTGCTATTGTCAAGCTTGTGTAGTTTGAAGGATCCTGTTTTAAGCTTGAGAACAGAGAAAATTGTTTTAATCTAGGCTTATGATGCTAATGATGTAGTGTGTGCTTTCTAAGGTGTAGCTGCGAATTCTGCTCTAAAGCTTTTGTTTAGAGGTATGTGTATTGTGCTAGTGAAAAGGTGTTTGATTTATTCACATTTGGCTTCATGAAGGGTGTTAAGAGGTACGTGCACAGTATTCTGTTAGACAAGAGTGGTGTGTAAGCTCATCTTGGATTGAAAATCAGTGTATTTGCGGTGCTGACATTATGCCTTGAAGCCTACAAACAGAAGATGCCTCCTGCAGTGTCTCACTCTATGTTCTGAAATGGAAAGTTTGTTGATCAGAGTCTTGCTTTTCTTTCTCCTTAGGTCTCACTCACGTTGAAGCCACAGTCAATGCTTTAGTGGATATTATCCATGGATACTGCACATGTGAACTGGATTGTATCCATACAGCATCCAAGATCTACATGCAAATGTTACTTTGCCCGGTGTGTAATCTTGCTCTGCTCTGCTTTAGGCTCTGTAACACTGCACCAGGGGAGGTTTAGATTGGATATTAGGGAAGTCTTCTTCATCAGATGGGCTGGCAAGTGCTGGAACAGGCTGCCCAGGGAGCCACCATCCCTGGAAGTAGTCAAAAGACGCGTAGATGCGGCATTTAGGGACATGGTTTAGTGATGGCCTTGGCAGTGCTGGGTTAATGGTTGGACTCGAGGATCTTGAAGGTCTTTTCCAACCTAAACATTTCCATGATTCTATGCTACGAAGAGAATTAAGTACATGTAGAATGATAACATAGTACAGATACAAAACAGAGGCATGCAGCCGAAAACATAGAGCCAGAAGTGAAGGAAGGAGGAATTTCTCTCTCCTTGTATTTTAGTCATATTTGTCACATGCTGCATATGGGATGAGAAGTATTGCTTTGGGACTGCTGGGGAAATGGAGTTCAGAAGTAAGCAGTGACTTACATCTTACATGAATCATGACGACAGAGTCATAAGAGTATTTTTAGTCATCCTTCCAAATACTGTGAAGAAAAACTTTTAAGAAGTTTAATGATTAATTATTAACCCTCTAGGATCCTGCAGTGAGCTTTTCTTGCAAACAAGCTTTGATCAGAGTGCTGAGACCAAGGAACAAGCGGAGACATGTCACTTTGCCATCCTCCCCTCGGAGCAATACTCCTATGGGTATGAAAGATGGATTCTTCTTTGCCTTTAGATGTGTGACCTACTTTATTTGTCAGAAAAGACAAGAAAATAAAGTAGTCTTATAAACTGGGGCTAAAGAAGACTAAAACCAGTCTTACTCCTTTCTCTTGCTCTGTCTTACCCCCTAACTCCCTTCTTTAAAAACTAAACGTTCACTTCTTTAATATTCTGGGATTCATAGAGGAGATCTCTCTGAGATATACTGCTCTTTCAGTGACAGGGAAATCTGATTGTTTCATGTGGGAGTAGTAATCCAGACTGTCTTAGTATTTCTGTGTATATTTTCAAGTCCTCCTAAATAAGTCGTGAAGCTGGGTGCAGATCAAAGTTAGGATATCAGGTTGCCATCCAAGAGATGCTTTTTTAGCACTGATGTGAATTGTAGTTGTCGTGAAATTAACATTAGTGACTGGAGTTAAACTGAGGATAGCTTAGGGGTTTTTCCAGCATCACCTTGTTTGTCATGGTGTGAGAAAAGAGGGCATTTATGAATGAAACCTTTGTAACTCAGGAGACAAGGATGACGACGATGATGATGATGCGGAAGACAAGCTGCAGAGTTCTGGGATAGCAAATGGTGAGCACATCCGACAGGAAAGCCAGGAGCAAAGTGAAGTTGATCATGGGGACTTTGAGATGGTGGTAAGTCCAGAGTGCTTCTCTTCAGAGCCTTTTGAGTGTGTGAAATACTTGAGTTTAATTTACTTATGATGTAAATTAATCATTGACTTGTTATTAACTTACTGCAAACTACTCAGTTTGTAGTGCTGTATTAGCTGGTGGTGGTTTAGTGAAAGTTCTCACTGTGTTTCCTTTCCATAGTCTGAATCTATGGTTCTGGAGACTTCTGAAAATGTGAATAATGGGAACCCTTCTCCCCTGGAAGCTCTTCTGGCTGGAGCAGAGGGGTTTCCTCCTATGCTGGATATTCCTCCAGATGCAGATGATGAAACAATGGTGGAATTGGCTATTGCTCTGAGCCTGCAACAAGATCAGCAAGGTAAGAAATAAGTGGTGTTGGCAGTCAAAAAGGTAAATAAAAGGTGAGGAAACTGGGACAGAAACAAAGCAGGAGCTGTTGATGTCACCACCAACAAAGCAGAGACAAAAGAATGATGAAGTGTGCAGAGAAGGCCAGAGCTAGCATTCTCTCATAGACTCATAATTTGTTTTCTTCTTGCAGGGAGCAGCAGCAGTGCATTGGGGCTTCAGAGCTTAGGACTGTCTGGCCAAGCACCCAGCTCTTCTTCTCTTGATGCCGGAACACTCTCAGATACAACAGCATCAGGTAACTGTTCACTGCAAAGAATCAAGCTTTTTTGCTTTTGACCTAAATAATAACTTAAGATTTGTTTGTAAATATGGTTTTGAAGAAACAGTTATTGCTGTTGGCTTCATGTGTGTTTGATAGCGTGTTTGATAGCATGTTTGTGGCCTTACCCTGCTTTGAAAGACTTTCACTGTAGGCTTCTGAGGAAGCTATTTCCTCTCCTTAAAATAAAGCAGACCAAATAAACTGTATACTGTATTTCCTCTCCATTTATACACAAGCAGACATTGGTCTTCAAGTAACTTGCATGATTATGTCTTTGATGAGGAGGTTTCCTTCTCAGGGTATCTCCCCTCCACTGCTTTTAGCAGGCTTAAATGAGCACTTCCAAGTTCCCTTTTAACTTGTAGTTGAGAAATGACACAAAGCCCAAACCTTCGTGGCTTTCCTTTTCATAGCATGCATGCCTTTTGAAGTTCTATCAAGGCAGTGTTTTTACTTGTAACAGCTCTCTTTATTCTCTTAGCTCCAGCGTCTGATGATGAAGGCAGCACCGCTGCAACGGACGGCTCCACTCTTCGCACATCACCTGCAGACCATGGTGGGAGCGTGGGCTCTGAGAGCGGCGGCAGCGCAGTGGACTCCGTGGCTGGTGAGCACAGTGGTGAGTGTCTCTTGTGCACCAGTACGTCTGTTTTCTACTGTAACAGGACTTCACCAGAGCAAGGAGGAGTGAGTAATCCCTGCAAAGAAGGACTCTAAGTTCCAATCAGATGATGCCATGCAGCAGTGTATGGTTGCTGCAGACACATTAATGTGTAGTTATGTACAGACCATTTGCTCTGCAGTGTTTTTTGCTGGCCTGTTATAACAGAATGCAGTAGCCTAGAACAAGACTGAAAGAATTCACTATACTGCTGGGTAAGCTTGGATGGGATAGAATTAATTTCTCTTTTTTTTTTGCTTGGGACTGTTATCCAGGTAAAATAATCACAGACTCTTCTATAAAAGCTATGTCTGTGCTGCCCATCCACGCCTTTTCTGACTAAGTTTTAATTACTGCTGTGGAACCAATTCATTTTGGGCCACAAAGATGAGGGTCATAAAGCTCTTCTAGCTTTATGAAGATCAACAAAGACACTGTCTCTTTAGTATTATAGTTCCTAAGTACATTCAGCTGTGTCAGTTACTGTGAAGCAGGAAAATGCAAGTTCAGTTGTGCTGACATTCTGTTTCCCTGGTTTTGTTTTTCTTTCCCAGTGTCTGGCCGTAGCAGTGCCTATGGGGACACAACAGCCGAGGGCCACCCCGCTGGCCCAGGCAGTGTCAGCTCCAGCACCGGTGCAATCAGCACTACCACGGGCCAGCAGGAGGGAGATGGTTCAGAAGGGGAAGGAGAGACAGAGGGAGACGTCCACACCAGCAACAGGCAAGGAAGGGGCTTTGCTTTCCTCTTGAAGAGCAGCACATCTGGTCTGCAGTGTTGTTTACAGGAGTGGACTACAGGTGCTGAAGTTCACGGAGTGTGATTTGTGAATGCTGGGTAGTAAAAACTGGAAGTCAGAAGCATTGAACAGAGCGCACTGCAGTGGCAAATTGCCTCCCTGTGCATTCACCAACCTGCTGCCTGAATGATGGAAAAAATCCTGCATGAGTCCCCTAAAAAGAGGAATAACCAAAATACACAGCTTGGGAAGCTTGTGAAATTCAGTCTTAGGAGAAAAGTAAATGCAGGCATGCTGAGCACTTTGGGAGGGATCTGCAGGTTTTAGTTCTGCAAGAAACACGCTCAGTCCTTTTTACAGTGTATTTTGGAACTGACTTGTGTTTGTTTCTATACAGTTGAATTCTGCAGATGGTCATGCTAGGCATAGTAGTTCTGAAGTGAGTAACTATGTCCGTTGGCAGAGTTGCTCTGCAATTCTTTGTTAGAATGATCTTTGACATTGCTTGACTGCAAAGTCTGAGGGATTCCGTTCCTCTGTGTGTGTGGCTGTGATGCCTTTAGGATTTCCTCATGCTCTGTACTTCTGTGGTGAATTGCAGTGCTCTGTTGGTGCTCCTGATGGGTCTGATGTTTCTTGTGATGTGTCTGATCCTGGCTTCTGACTTCCCAGGCTGCACATGGTCCGACTGATGTTGCTGGAGAGGCTGCTGCAAAACTTACCTCAGCTGAGGAATGTTGGAGGAGTCCGGGCCATTCCTTATATGCAGGTAAGTGAGGAGGGCTCAGGAGTTAAGCTCAATCAATTAATCACCACTGCTACTGCCTGGTTTCTATTTGCACATGCTTTTCCCTTCCTCTTTGCTTCCCAGTCACAGTGCGTGAGTCCATCTCTGAACTATTTGCTTCAGCAGTCCTTACCCATAGGCTTCTGCTAGACTTGTGCCCTTTCTCAGTGTGGTGTTACAGCTGGCTGATGGGCCTAAAGGCTAAAATCCTTGAACTCTGATGTTTTTGAGTCTTTGGGGTTTATGCTTAATGGTCAAAATCAGGTGTGATGGTGCAGGCAGAATTTGGGAAAGAACACAGGTTAATCAAGGTAAAACCTGATGTCTAGTGAAAGATCAGCTGCATTTATCTTGAAAACATGGAACCTGCCTCTATTCCCTGCCTTCTATTGCCAGGTTATTCTGATGCTCACAACAGACCTAGATGGAGATGATGAGAAAGATAAGGGAGCTTTAGATAACCTTCTGTCCCAACTGATTGCAGAACTGTGCATGGACAAAAAGGTAAGCTGTAGTGTGCGCACATTCTCGATTTGCTCCTTCTAGACGGAGTTTCTTTCCACGGAGCAATTAGATGCATGAGACTCACAGAAATACATTGCTGTATGGATGTGTTCAGGCAGTTAATTTCTCTTGGCTCACTTCACACAAGGTAGAGAATGACGTGGGTGTAACTCTTCACTATTTCCTAGTTCTAGCATCTACAAGTGAGAGTGAAAACTTGCTTTGCTTGATTATACTCTTAAACCAGACATGAACAGTAATGCATATATAGCTCTTTGATTGCATAATGTTGTTCTCTGGCACCCAGGCCACTATCTACCCTTACATTGAGGAGTTTGTGCTGCTTTTTTAGTGCTGCTGCTTGAGCTCAATGCTTCTTGAGGATCAGAGCAGTGAGATGTAGGTGCTTAGGACGTGCTCAGCTCTGTATCAAGCAAGCTCTCTCTTTGCAGGATGTGTCTAAGAAAAATGAACGTTCTCCTGTGAATGAAGTGCACTTGGTGGTGATGAGGCTGCTTAGTGTGTTCATGTCCAGAACTAAGTCAGGATCCAAGTCTTCCATTTGTGAGGTACCTTTTCCAAACTGCTTTGCCAGGCGGATAATGTGAAAGGGGGGCTCTTGGTCATCAGAGATGGTCTAGAAGCTGCTAACAGAGATAGCTGGTCTGAAACTGAAAAACAGTTGGATTTGGAAAACATTTGGAAAAATGCATGAGGAATCTGTAATGTTATTCAAGTCCTGTGGAAAAAGATGTTTGAAACTCAGAATGGGGGAAAGGGGCATGTAAAGACAACTGGATTCACTTGTTTTGTGCACCGTTTCTGACTCAGTTAAGGGCAGCACATTAATGCTGGTATATCAAACAGTCTGGCACATTTTTTCCTTGCCTCTTCCTGGTGCTGAAGGGGTTAAAGAGGATTTGTAATGTGATTATTGGAAAGCAATATGCTGCTGTGTCAACGTAAAAGTCGCTAAGAGGATTCCTTAGATATTTGTTGCTAAAAGGTACAGTAATAAGGCATAAAAAAGCAGTATGTGTGGTGGGAAGGAGATTAATAAAAAAGCATAGAGGTTAAAAAATTTAGTCTGAACTGCATCAAATTTTAATGAGCTTATGAGCTGTGGGGTTTGTTTGGATTTACAGCCCTGCTTTAATAGTTTTATTTACAGTAGCTTTTTTCTCTGGCCTTTGTTATTCACTTGAGCTTCCCACAGAAATCAAAGCTCATCGTCTTGCAGAATGCAGGTGGAGCAATACCTGGGTGGAGCAGAGCCTCTGAGCTGCATCTGCAACAGAGCCTCTTTCTCTACCAAGAATTCCCACCCAGCTGGCCAGATCCCAGAGGAACAAATAGAAATCCCAACTTTAAAAAAAATAAATAAATAAAGAAGGGAGGTTGTGAAAGGAAAGGCAAAAGCCTTCGTTGTCTAATCCATAGCAGAGTGGCCTCTGGCACATGTGTCGAGGGGAGATTAGACTTAAGAAGAGATTTTATTTGTTTTCCTTTACTAAGCACTTGTTCAAAAGAGTCTCTGTAAATATTTGAGTTGCTTTTCATAAACACACAAAAAACCCCCAAAAAACTCCAACCTCAAACAAACCCCAAACTTAAAAGCTGCCTCTAAAGTTCCATAAAAACCTGCTCTGTTAGCCACAGTCAGCGACTTCTACCTGCTTCTCACAGCTTCCCCTGCCCTTCCAACGTGGCGCTTCTCAGGTGCTTTAGTAACCCAGCTCCTCTTTGTTTCAGTCTTCCTCCCTCATCTCTAGTGCCACTGCTGCTGCACTGTTGAGTTCTGGTGCTGTTGACTATTGTCTGCATGTGCTGAAGTCTTTGCTGGAGTATTGGAAAAGCCAGCAGAATGATGAGGAGCCCGTAGCCACCAGCCAGCTCCTGAAACCTCACACTACTTCTTCTCCACCTGACATGAGCCCTTTCTTCCTCCGCCAGTATGTGAAGGTGAGTCCTAGCCTGTGCTGGTAGGTTTACATAACCTGCATTAAAAAGCTGCTGCAGAGAAGCAAGTAAAAGCATCCTCGCAGAACTGGTTTTCCCTTAGCAGTGCAATTGCAATCTGTCCCTATAGCATGTAGTTACAACTAGGATTAGTCTGAGTTCTTTCAGAGCAGCCCAGCTCGCTACGTCCATCAGTGCCCTCCTAAACCAGGCAGTTGTGTGGAGCTGCTGTCAGTGTTTCTGGTTGAAGGGCAGCTCCTCCATCTCCTGCCTCCTTGTGCTTGGCAGAATTTCTGAACAACCGCTATTTCCTGTGGCAAGGAAGCCTAGGATTTGATGGGGATTTCCACCCTAAATCCTACACTTGTTCTACCACCATGGTACCTTTATGCTTCTGGGGAGGAGGGCTCTGATATATGTACAGGTGCAGTGTAAAAGGTGTAGTTAAATGGAAGAATGTCTCCTAAGTTGAAAGCTCCTTTGTTAAAATGCCTTCTGCTACAGATGAGCTTGCTGCATCCTCATAGTTGCTATCTAGTTAAAGTCCTCCTGCAGGTTTGTTGGCTTGTTTTAATCAGCTGGGAGGTTTTTTTCTGGCTGCAAAGGTGCAAAAAAGCTTTGTTTTTAGCAAATCAATAAATGCACCCTGTAGCTTGTCATGACACCTCTTTGGGAATGTTCAGTGCCAGAGCCTGATGGATTGCTTTTGCTTTCAGGGTCATGCTGCTGATGTTTTTGAGGCCTACACTCAGCTCCTGACAGAGATGGTGCTGCGGCTGCCCTATCAGATCAAGAAGATTGCAGACACAAATTCCCGCATCCCACCTCCCATCTTTGACCACTCCTGGTTCTACTTCTTGTCTGAGGTGAGAGCATGGTAGAACTATGGATTTGAACAAAAACATTTCAGGAATATTACCTTTCATGGAAGAGATGAGCTTTTGCAGAATTGATCTCGGATCCATCTCTGATTTTTAATCCTCCTTGAAAGAAGGAGAGCTGTTGGCTTCGTTTTATTCCTGTTGAACAGGAATCTACAGGAAAGCATATGCGAAAAATAACACTGCTGCCGTTTCCTGTAACTCAGTGTCTGCTGCCAGAAAATAGAAATCAAAAACCCTCTCTGGGGTGTTACAGTGTAACCATGCTTGGTACTTAACTTAGTCCTTAAAAAAGACATCAGTAAGGTATTTGGAGTATATCTTTTTGGTTCCTTTGGTTGTATAGCTTCCTAGTTGAGATCACATCTTCCATTTGCACAAATGTGGGGTAGGATTTCCTAATTAGGTTTGACTAGCTTTTTATTTGATGTCATAGATGACAAAGGAGAAGCAGTTTCACAGTGGCACAGCTCAGGATGCTGCAGTGTTGCTTTGCAGTGTTTCTTCTGCCTGTGACTTACTTTTACAGGTGACTTTACCATACCTTAAAGCTGACAGATTCAGGAATACATCTCCCATATCTTTTCTTTCTGTACAAAAACGTGATGTTTTGATGGCACAAGTTGCTTGCTGCTGAGTTCATAGTGCTGATGTTGTGGCCTTTTCTTTGTCTAGTACCTGATGATCCAGCAGACTCCATTTGTGCGCCGCCAAGTTCGCAAGCTTTTGCTCTTCATCTGTGGCTCAAAGGACAAATACCGCCAGCTCAGAGACCTCCACACGCTGGATTCCCATGTTCGTGGAATCAAAAAGCTCCTGGAAGAACAAGGCATTTTCCTGCGTGCCAGTGTGGTCACAGCAAGCTCAGGCTCTGCCCTGCAGTATGATACCTTGATCAGCTTGGTAAGAAGTGTGTCATTGTGCTAGGAGAAGGGTACATTGCATTGATATAAGATGTCAGAAATACTGATACGGGGTTTAATCCTGTCCCCCATTGTGCCTTTCAGATGGAACACTTGAAGGCTTGTGCAGAGATTGCCACGCAGCGAACAGTAAACTGGCAGAAATTCTGCATAAAAGATGACTGTGAGTTCTTGGAGAGCATTTGAGGGAGCGAAAGAGATGTATTATGTGTCTTGGTCTGCATCAAGACTTACCAGATAGGGAATCTCAGCAGAGAAAAAGGGAGGACACAGCTGAGAGTTTTGAGTGGGGCTGAACATTTTCCAGTGCTAGTTATCACAGTGCTCTAATTGCATCTGTTCTTAGCTAAAGGACACAATCTAGTGTAATGGATAACTCACAAGAACAGAAATAGGGGATGTGTTCTCTTGCTTGAGCTGCTGTTGTTTCAGTGTGTAATTTGGGATGAAACACTTTACCTTGGTGTGCCCAAATGTGCAGTGCAGGGACAGGAGGGTTCTGTGAGTTTGTGGGATGGTCCTTGTCACATTCAAAGGAATTTTTTGTTTAGGCTAGGGTTTGGTTTTTGGGTTTTTTTGGTTGCTTTTTTCAGTTCAGTCTTCAAAGATTTTCTTCCTCTCTCTGCAGCGGTTCTCTATTTCCTCCTTCAAGTCAGCTTCCTGGTAGATGAAGGAGTGTCACCAGTTCTCCTGCAGCTGTTGTCTTGTGCTCTGTGTGGCAGTAAAGTGCTGTCTGTGGCTTCATCCTCGGGATCATCAAGCACCTCTTCCACCTCTGCTCCTGCAGCATCAGGCTCTGGGCAGCCAGCAGCACAGAGCAAATCCTCCACTAAAAAGAGCAAGAAAGAAGACAAAGAAAAGGAGCGAGAGGGTGAGCTGCTGCTGGGTCCTGTTCTCCATGGTGGTTTTAGAGATAAAGTCTGCTCCTCTCAGACTTTCTTAGTCAATTTAGAAAGAACTGCTTGCTTCTTCTTGTGATAAATGCCGCTGTTGGGAAAGGGTCATAGACTGGTGCAAGGGTACTTGCAGACTACAGCAACAATTAGGAGAGAAGAGCAGTTTTATTGTATGTACGTAGGAAAGGGACAAAGATGAAGGAATATGCCCTAGAAGTGGGGGCTGAAATTGTGCTGAGTGCACCCCAAACCCACCGTATTTATCAACTAGAGTGGGCTTCAAGATAATGTTATGGAAGTTACTGATTCTCATAATGAAGTAGTTTCCACCCAGCGTGCCTGTCCTAGGCTGTAGGAAGTTGACATGCTCATGGGGATTAAAACAAGTACTGGACGTGCACACCCAGTTAGTTCTGCAATTCAGTGGTAATGTTCAGACTTGTTTCCACTGGCTGACTTATAAACTATATTTGAGCCAGGGATACTGCTTAATGGATACCTGAAGTCCTGGGAAAGTAGTTAAGCTTTCCCATAAAAGTCCTGGGCATAAATTCCTTCTTGGCTTTTCTTCAGGGAACCGTTTTGGTTTTCTTTGAGATAAATCTCTGTGAGTCTTTTTACTGTCCCATGGTTGGTCCTTTTCTTTTTATCCGGATGTGTGGCACATTTCTCGCATCCTTACTAGCAAGTTTTCCAGCAGTTTTCTGCTGTGTTAGGAGTACTAGGTCATAGTTTTGGAAAAAGAAAGGAACGTTAAACTTGCTTGTTGCCTGAAACACAGTTACTTGTCCCCGTTATCCTGGCTTTAAGAGCTATAAAATGAGAAACTGGCCTGCCTGTGAGGTAGTCTGTTCATCTTCTTGCTTAAGTCTCACTATGCCACCCAATGTTCCCTAGGTGAGGGCGTTGGCAGTCAGGAGGATCAGCTGTGCACAGCTCTGGTGAACCAGCTGAACAAATTTGCTGACAAGGAGACCCTAATTCAGTTCCTGCGCTGCTTCTTGCTGGAGTCCAACTCATCCTCTGTGAGGTGGCAGGCACACTGCCTCACACTCCACATCTACAGGTGAGCTGGAGGACTCTGATCAGGCTCCTCTTAGCCAGTCTCAGCTCAGTTATGCACAGTTCTGTCCTTGGGTGAGAGTTAATACTTGAGCCTCCTTCCTGAAGGATGCTGGAGCTTGCAAATGATTGCATTCCCTTGACTTGCTCACACAGTTTTGCAGTTATTGGGGCTGAAGGTAGAAGTTGTGACTTAATGATCAACTTGAGCTGTCATCTGCAAGAAGCGTTTTATTTGTCTGCTTCTGATACCCGGGGGGGCATAGGTATTTGTGAGCAAGTGAATTTCTAGGGCAGATGCAGACTCATAAAATTACAAAGGTGAGTTACATAGGGAAAGGCACAACTCAGGGTGTGGGAGTCCTTCAGAACTTTGTCAGTTGCTGCAAGACAGCTGCTTTCATTTCAGAGAGTGCTGGCAAAGAGCTGGTGCTTCTAGGTGATGAGATTTAACTCTTTGCACTCCAATGTATAGGAAGATAATGGTTTCCAAGCTTGGTGAACTGTAGCACGTTTTGAATAAGATGCCATGCAGTCTGTGTAGCTATCTTCACAGATATGTCATATATATATGTATGTCATCTATTCAACAGGAACTCAAACAAGTCTCAGCAGGAATTACTCTTGGATCTCATGTGGTCAATCTGGCCAGAACTTCCAGCCTACGGGAGGAAGGCTGCCCAGTTTGTAGATCTCCTGGGATATTTCTCCCTGAAAACACAGCAGACTGAGAAGAAGGTACAGTGTCCTCCTGAGGAGGAGGTGCAGCATCCCAGGTCCTGCTGCTTCCTATGGATTATCACAAATGATAAATGATACCATGGGAATTATCAGAAATGATACAGCTGGGACAGATTTTCTGTCAAAAGAGCTTTTGGTGGAAATTTTTCTTGTTCCCAAAACTGTTAGAAAGGCTCCTTCAGGACTTGAGGAGTGTGGATTTTTTCTTATTTTGGGGTTTTTTGGTTTGGGGAGGGCTTTTTTTGGAGTCTGTGTTAATAATTTTCTTCAGAAGAAAACATCTTTCCCACAGGAAACTTTTGTGGGAAAAGACATTTATTTGCTAGCTCCAATGTATAGGGTTTTGGTATTCCAATTCCTAGAAGTCTTTTGTAACCAAGACTGTTGGACAAAGGAAGTGGCAGGATTTCTTAGCTCACCAGTGGGCTCGAGAGCAAGTAATTTAAGCTCACTGATACTTGCATGTGGACGTTTAAAGAGCTGGGAATGCCTCACAAATCTTGACAGGCAGTTACAGTGACTGCCTGACAAATAGCACTGTTATTGTGGTACAGGTCTGATGTTAGGATCTATTGCATTCCTGGGTAATGATTTAACCACAGGAATTTCTCTGGTCTTCTGGGGGACCAGGAATGCCACAAGATGAGAGATCATTAGGTCTTTCTAGCAATAAACATGCTGAGAAGACAATATTTTCCTTACTGTGTTCTTTCAGTTGAAGGAATACTCCCAAAAGGCCGTGGAGATACTCCGCACTCAAAACCACATTCTTACCAACCACCCAAACTCCAACATTTACAAGTGAGTTACTACTGACTTTGATCCATTTCACTAAAGAGCTTTTCAGCAGAGGAGGGGATGCAGCTTTTCTGCCATCCAGAGGGGAATGCACAATCCTTGTAATAAAATCCTGGTGGAGGAAGGACCCCTGCTGAGACTGTGTGCTCGCTGCAGCTAAGCTTGGGGGAGTAGAGATTCCTTTCTGCCATCTGAAAAACGTGACATTCTCTGTGCTCTCAGCAGTTGGGCTTTAGCTTTTTTGTTGTCATTGTTGGTAAATGTTACAAAATATTAGGGTTGTAGAGTATAGAGTTGCAGATTTAAGTGTTGTGTACTTAGTCATAGCTCTGATAGTTGTTAATTATACTAAAATGCTGCCTAGTGAAGAACAGTTAGTGTTCAGTCTGCTTTATATTGTAATGCTTTTCTTCCTAAATCTGGGGCTGGAGACTGCAGGTAAATAAAACTACACTGATTGAATGGCTTGCCTTTAAAACACAGTGAATGCCAAATTATATGTGTCAATATTCTTCACCTTGTTCCAGCACTCTGTCTGGGCTGGTGGAGTTTGATGGCTATTACTTGGAGAGTGATCCTTGCCTTGTCTGCAACAATCCAGAGGTGCCCTTCTGTGTAAGTAACTGCTGTTCTTAAACCCTTTCCAATTATAGGGAGCCAAAATGTTTACAGCAGTGATTTGCAGTGATTCTGAGAGTTTTGACCTGTAATCATATGGGCATGGTGTCCTTGGTTTTGTCTTTTCAGTACATCAAGCTTTCCTCCATTAAAGTGGACACGAGGTACACAACAACCCAGCAAGTGGTGAAACTCATTGGCAGCCACACCATCAGCAAAGTGACAGTGAAGATAGGAGACCTGAAACGGACCAAAATGGTCCGAACCATCAACCTCTATTACAACAACAGGACGGTGCAAGCCATAGTGGAGCTGAAAAACAAGTATGTTCATCATGGGTTTTATGTGCAAGTCTCTGAATTTGACATGATGATTTCTGGTGAGGTGCCTGGCTCCTTGTTTTGGCTGATATTCTGCCGTCTGTGTATGCAAGCTCTGTGCAGGCTCAGTGTTAAGCACCTAACTTTACTGTGTGGAAACCAGCATTAACACCAAGAGCACCTCCTGAAGAGTTTGATTCAAAAGGGGATTTGAGCTTTGCAACATATCCAGAAATGCAGAAAGTGTTAACATCACTTGTTTGAAGCCCAGTAGTAGAATTCAAACTAGAAGTTGGATGGGCCAACTCTGGACTGCTGCTTTACGTATGAAAAATGGCTCCTTTTCAGTGCATCACTCAGCCTGGAGCCAGTTGTGCTTATATGCTTTCCCTTCTTACTTCTTGAGATGTTCTCACCAGAATCAGATCTTTCTGGCTTAGGGATTAATCTGTGCCTGCCACTTATTGCTTATTTGAAGTCTTAATCCTCTGTGACATCACAAGTGACTGCTGTGGAGAGGATTATGATGTCACAAAGAGAGGATTCTGACTTCAGGTTGAGAATAAGCAGTGGGAGCAGATGCGATCTTTAGAAATAAATATCCTGTTTTCATGCAAATGTCCTTCCTAATAAAAAAATGGAGGTGAAAATCCCTAGAAAATATCTGTAGAATTAAAGTTTTTCCATGAGGCATCAACAGCTCTTTAATCCTAAACAGTCTCTCTCTCTATGAAGAGGATAAAGGCTTAAAATGTATTTCTGGCTACATATCATGTCAATACAGAAGCTAAGGAAATGAATCCTAGAACTGCTCTCCATTCATCCCACTTAAAGTAGATTTGGAGCTGAGACGGTTGCGTTTGGCTTCTCTTCAGGCATGGGCAGGCAGGGTGCTTCCCAACCAGGCCTCTTTCTTCCTTTTTCCCAGGCCAGCTCGTTGGCACAAAGCTAAGAAAGTCCAGCTGACCCCTGGCCAGACGGAGGTGAAGATTGATTTGCCACTGCCCATCGTGGCTTCCAACCTCATGATTGAATTTGCAGACTTCTATGAGAACTACCAGGCTTCCACCGAGACCCTGCAGTGCCCCCGGTGCAGCGCGTCCGTCCCGGCCAACCCCGGCGTGTGTGGGAACTGTGGGGAAAATGTGTACCAGTGCCACAAGTGCAGGTATGCCCCCCTCCCTCCTCTGCAGAGAGCCAGCACCAAGGCTTTACCAAGCCTTTGTGCTGTTGCCCACGTTGGGTGTTCAACCAAACACACGATTCTGGCTAATACAACCGTGCGATCAAATTAGTCGAGAAGTATAAAACAGGCTTACAGGGATTTAATGTTAATACAGGCTAACAAAGGAAGCTGATAGCACAGTGCTGAAAGAGCACAGAAGTTTCACATCAAACCCTTGGAAGCTCAATAAGGAAAATTCCCAAGAGGAGGTTATTTTTGGCCTGTCTGTTCCAAGGGCATGAGGCTGGAGTTCAGTTAGATGATTGCAGGGGGGATTTCCCTGCAGGATCCCTGACTTAGTGTGCTGGGCAGACAGTGCTTGCTTGTCTGTTCAGGGCTTTTGCTGTGCTCTCCTCATTCAGAGCAGGGCTCAGGGTGTAATTTACTGTGTGCTATTCAAGCTTTCACTACAGTATTCTAAATCCTTTTCTTTTGTGAGTTTTGTCTCCTTATCTTATATCTCTTCTCTCCTTATTGTTGCTCCATATTTCTCTCTAATCCACATGGATTCAAGGTGTTTAGCAGATTCTTTCCATAGATCAGGTGATTACTGCTATATTGAAAGTTTTCCACATCCCTTGAATTATGGGAGCTATAAATCACTACATGTCATGCTGCTCTAGCCTGCAGTGGGATAATAAGTATGCTGTAGCTAGTCCCACTGTAACTGGGTAAAGAGTGAAAGCTATTGAAAGCCCAGACCTTACAAAACAAAATGATTCCCTTTTATCTGCGTTCTCCTAAAGGGCACAGTGCCCTAGTCTGACATTCAACTAGGAATTATTGTAGCTAAAGTAGAATTGTTAGGAAAAAAATCACATCTGTTTCTGCTTTTCTGGGCTGGAATGTGGCACTGCTTCTGCAAGGGGTTTATTTGTTTGCCTGATGTGTAGGTTTTGATGTACCTCATGTATTTCACTTGTGGCTTCTCCAGGCAGGTTAGTAGGTTAGACATTTTAAGGGCCATCCTCCTCTTTTACCCAAGTCCATTCACAAGTGCTTTCCTTGCCTTGGTTACCCTTATGAAGCTCAGCTGCATTCACTGACCTTTATGGTTGCCTTTCAGATCCATTAATTATGATGAGAAAGATCCTTTCCTCTGCAATGCCTGTGGGTTCTGTAAATATGCTCGTTTTGACTTCATGCTGTATGCCAAGCCCTGCTGTGCAGTGGATCCCATAGAAAATGAAGAGGATCGAAAGAAGGTGAGCTTAATAGCAGAGTCATTAATGGAATGCTCTATCTCTTGGCTCGGTCAGCAGCCAAGTAGGGATATCAGAGGTCCATCTCTTTTGGGAGTAACATGAAAAGCATGCTCCTTCGAGGCTTCTCACTGACTAATGCATTCCTTATTTACTGTCTTGCCCCACCAAATAAGTGATTCATCAAAAGACACAGTTCAATGCTTTATTTACAAACTAGCTATCTAGCACTAGATCTCTTTACCTTGCTGTACAATTTAGGGTGTGGTGTATGCTTTACCATCCTGTGTGAGGAGCCCTGCTAGTGAATGAAGAAGCCATTGCACTATGTGGCCTGTCAAGGTTAGGGGCTGATGGTGTAGTTCTGTAGAATTACACCTGAGATCTGAACATTAGAGTTTCCTTTCCTTTTTTATTCTTAGGCAGTAACAAATATCAACACCCTCCTGGACAAGGCTGACAGAGTGTATCACCAGCTAATGGGACACCGACCGCAGCTGGAAAACCTGCTGTGCAAAGTGAATGAGGCAGCCCCTGAAAAGCCACAGGTAACAAGGGCCAGGTGGATCTTGCACAGAACTCAAGGCTGGTGAAACACTGGCCTTTGCACTGCCAACAGCAACCCAAGGTCCTTGCTCAGGTACTGTTCTGGTTATTTTGGTGTGTAGTCTCCATGTGTGATTCCTTTTCATTTTCCTCTCTGTTCCAGGACGAATCTGGTAGCAGTGGAGGGATAAGTTCAACCTCAGCTAGTGTGAATAGATACATACTCCAGTTAGCCCAGGAGTATTGTGGTGACTGCAAGAACTCTTTTGATGAACTTTCCAAAATCATCCAGGTATGGTGTGCTTTGATTTGAGCTTGATTCATGCGTTTTCTTCTGTCAGCAGATACAGTGCATATCAGAAATACAGAGTAAGATGTTGTCTGTGTTTAATGGTATTTATTAGCAATAGATGATCACCTGCATGTTTTCAGGGAAATAATAAATAATCATTTCTAAAAGCTATGGTTGCCATGGATACTATGGGTTTGTTACATTTCCAATGTACGTAATATAGACAAGAAGCCTTTAAACAGGGCAGGTAACTGGGAGTTAGGCTGGTATTTTGAATGGATTTCCTCAGTCTGCCATTGACGTGAAGGATTTCAAGTTGTGTTTCTCCACAAAACACACAGTGAATGGGATTAGCAATTATGTGCTGCCTCACAATTCCACAACTTCCATTTATCCTTCTCTGTGCTTTCAGAAAGTGTTTGCCTCTCGAAAAGAACTCCTGGAATATGATCTCCAACAGAGAGAGGCAGCAACAAAGTCCTCGCGAACCACTGTCCAGCCCACGTTTACTGCCAGCCAGTATCGTGCCTTGTCTGTTTTAGGCTGCGGTCACACATCATCGACCAAATGCTATGGCTGTGCCTCAGCTGTGACTGAGCACTGCATAACGTTGCTCCGGGCTTTGGCAACCAACTCTGCCATCAGGCACATCCTTGTGTCCCAGGGCCTTATCCGAGAGCTCTTTGACTACAACTTGCGCCGGGGCGCAGCCACCATGCGGGAAGAGGTCCGACAGCTCATGTGCCTTCTGACCAGGTTAGATCTGACCTGGTGCATGCAGCCCTTTCACTTCAGTGAACTCTTGTGAATGCACCATCAGAAAGGAGTAGCTTTATAGAGTAGATATCTTGCATCAGCAGACTGTAGGCTCTGTCTGCTTGTATGTTTGTTATCAACTAAGCTGAAATCCCAGGAGCTTTTGGGATTTAGTACGAGCACAGCGTGACAGTGTTCTCTTTTCTTTTCCCTTCTGGAATTAGGGACAATCCAGAGGCCACACAGCAAATGAATGACTTAATCATTGGGAAGGTTTCTGCAGCTCTGAAGGGACATTGGGCAAATCCAGACTTGGTGAGACTCTGGTGTTTTCCTGTTTCTGTTTTCTGCCCCTCTGCGACTGCTGGTGTGTTATCGTCATTGCATCTTCTCTCTTATTATGGTCTGTTTGCAATAGAGAAGGTGTTTGTGTCATGATAAGAATTAAGATAGATGTCAGAGTGGAGTACAAAAGGATGTGCTTAGGTATATGCCTGCATTTCCTCAGGCAGTTCTGCCTGTCTTGGCTGTTGTTTGCAGCTCTCAGGCAGATTGCCAGTCATCCCAGATGGGCATAGGATTAAATTTACTTAGATCAATGTGTTTTGAACCTGTGTTTTTTTAAATATCAGAAGGCAAAAAGGACTGCTGCATCACCAAGACTTCTTAAACCTTCGAATGTGTGTCTGTTACAGGCCAGCAGCCTCCAGTATGAAATGTTGCTGCTAACAGATTCCATCTCGAAGGAAGACAGTTGCTGGGAGCTCCGACTGCGTTGTGGTGAGTTTAAACAAGTAGTGCGAACACTTCATTTTAAAGTGCTATGCCCAGGTCCATGCACTATAGCAAGATTTCTTTCTTTAAGGAAGGAAACTGATACTGACCCAGCTTGTGATTAGGGTTTGAAGTGGAGTTATTAGCAGATGGCTTTGTCTTGAGGTAATGTGTTTCTTAAAAGAAGAGTGTTGAGAAACAGAAAGCTGGAGATGTAAGGAGAAGGATGACAAGACTCTCTTGCTGTAATAAAGTGGTTGTTTTCCACCCATGGTTGCATGAGAAAATGTGATAGTTCTGCTTGAGGAGATGAAGTCTTGCCTCACTCTAAACACTTGTGCTGTGCAGGGCTGTGGAGGTGTACTATCTGCAGATCTGGGGTGAAAATGTATGTCTGTGTCTTTCAGCTCTCAGCCTCTTTCTGATGGCTGTGAACATTAAGACTCCAGTGGTTGTTGAAAACATCACCCTCATGTGCCTGCGCATTCTTCAAAAGCTGATTAAGCCACCTGCTCCAACCAGCAAGAAAAACAAGGTACTGCTTTGGGTGCTGAGCACAGCACCTGAAAACTTGCTGACTAAGGTCTGGCACACAGGTCTCAGTGATTCATGAGGAAACCAGTGCTCGCTTTTTCTGGTCACAGGCACTAGGGAGGCACAAGTCCTGTGACTCCTGTCTTTGCAGACTGCAAATTACAGCTTTTCTTACTTGTCTTTGGTGGCTCCAACCACCACTTTTCAAGGCTGGGCTTTGATTTTTTCCACTCAGATTTGAGGCATGGGGTAAGAGCTACTTCAAAGCTACAGCTTGGTTATTTTGGCCAGACTTTTGGTTCTTTCAGTAGGATCAAATACCTAAACATGGTAGAATCAAGTGCTTTTGACTCAGACTTTCAAATACTGAGCTACAATTATGATAAAAATGGTATTGATTGTAATTTAGGATAACATTTGCAAGGGACAAAATATGTTTCTGCTTTGATCTAGCTATCTCATAATCGCAGATTGATGTCAAAATTGGGTTTAGTGGTATTTCAGTAGTAACTGGAATGAGGCACCTCTCTTAGTTCATCATTAACAGAAACTTTATATCCTGCTGTTCCCAAGAACTGGATTTACCTGTTCATGGCACACACACAGCCAGTGATTCACCTATGGGAGCTGCTCTTTAGGGAGCAGGCTGTGGCTTTCTGAAGACTCATAGAGCTTTTTTCTTCATTAGGATGTGCCTATGGATGCTCTCACCACTGTGAAGCCTTACAGCAATGAAATCCATGCACAAGCTCAGCTGTGGCTCAAGAGGGACCCCAAAACATCATATGAAGCTTGGAAAAAGTGCCTCCCTGCCAGAGGTAGTCCTGTGCTTTTAACTTTGTGCAGTTTTGTGCGGGAGCATGTGTGTCCCTCCAGGTTTAATAAGGAATGTACTTCTGTGGGGTTGCATTGGCTTCTGTCCCAAGACATCTGATCCCATCTTCACACTTAGCTGTATAGTCCTTAGAGATTCTAGCACTGACTTTTCTAGGCTGTGTTGCTCAAATCCTAAGCAGAACATGCACTGTCCCTGAAAATAATGAGGGGAATGTGAAAAATGAAACTGGTTGTGTATTTAAAATGATACCAGGCAATTGAATTCCCCGAGAGGTTATGGGATTTGCATCTGGCTTGGAAATGAACACAGCTCCACACAGAGTGGAAATGGCAGCAGAAAGAAATGAGAAGCTACTCAGCTTCTCAGCTGGAGTTTGGAGAGTTCCAGTATGGAGTAAATGACACAATGACAGCTTGCAGTTAATAGGTGCTGACAGTTCTCTTGAGCTGTGTTCAATATTGCAGGTGTAGATGCCAATGGGAAATCTCCCAGCAAAGCTGAGCTTCACCAGCTCTACTTGTCAGAAAAATATGTCTGGAAATGGAAACAGTTCATGAGTCACCGTGGGAAGAGAACTTGTCCTCTGGATCTCAAGCTGGGACACAACAATTGGCTGCGACAGGTAAACCTGGGTGAAAGCTCCAGGGGGGTGCACTGGGCAGAGGTAATGGTCAGAGATGTTTGGTAGCTTGCTGCATTTGATGCACTTTGCAGAACGAGGTCACCAGGCTGTCCTAATGTATGTTGTGCCTTCACTAGTTTATCTTTGCACAGCAAATTACACCATCTTCTAATGCTCTTCCCTCAGGTACTGTTCACTCCTGCCACTCAAGCTGCAAGGCAGGCTGCATGCACCATAGTGGAAGCTCTGGCCACCATCCCCAGCCGCAAACAGCAGGTCCTTGATCTCCTGACAAGGTATTCCTGTGTTGCCACACTCAACAGCTCCAGGGTTGTTTTTCTTCAGTTCCCATGAGAATCTCTGCATCCTTCCAACTTTTCTCACACCTCTCCATTGTATACCTCTGGTTCACAGGTCTTTTGGGGCTGGATTCTAACACTTACTTAGCTGGAATGGTATTAATTTAAGGTTTTTTGTTGTCTGGCAATAAGCTGTTGCAGTCCTGTACCTTTTCCAGAAGTAAGCAGATGGCGTTCAGCTGTGCGGACAACATTTTCCCTGCCTCTTCAATAGCAAAATAATAGGGTGAACTCTCTTCCAGCTCTGTGACATAATTTACCCCAGTTGAGGCTAGTAGCACAGTTGGGGGACTCCTTTTTGGGACAAAATACCACTTCAGCCATAGTAATGACTATCAGTTATGCTTTTAGCTGGTAGGACCATGGAGAGGATGGATTCCTGGAGGCTTTTCCTTTCTTTCTGTGGTGTCTTGAAGCTGTGAATGCTGCTTGTTACTGTGAAGTGGTTGTTAGCTTGTGTTTCTCTTCTCTAGCTACCTGGATGAGCTCAGCATTGCTGGCGAGTGTGCCGCTGAGTACCTAGCGCTGTATCAGAAACTCATCAAACCAGCCCACTGGAAGATCTACCTGGCAGCCAGGGGGGTTCTGCCCTATATTGGCAGCCTCATCACCAAGGTATGGACTAGTATGGAGGGACTAGAAAGCTAGCTTGGCTTTTTTACTTTGAAATCTTCATCTCTTTGTTCAGTGCTGACTTTTGACAGGTTTGTGAAGCTCACACTTCTATGCTGTCATCTCTGAACTAAAAGAGCTACAGTGGGTTTAGCCCCAGCTGTGGCATTCCTCAGCACACACTGGCTGGGACACATTGATAGCTGCTCTGGGATCAGCTGTGCTAAGGGTATAAGTATTTCTACACTGTTCTGGCACCAGGTTCAAGTTGAAAGCTGCCTTAGCTGCCAGACTGGACTCTGAAAGCCCTTAAGGACAAGGGAGGATTAGGTGTGCTACCATTCTTTGAGTGTGAATTACAGCCTGTTGGAGAACAGTGCTTTTCATTTCAGTCTTCAGAGTGTTAGGGCTTAGGAGTATTCCCTGGTGATCCCTGAGGCACTCCAAAGAGGTACATGACAGCCTCTGTATTAATGGTGGCCTTGAATCCATCATGGAGGGGCCACTACAGCAAAGCGGTGGTAATAGGGCAGTACAGGGAGAAAATGAGGGGAATGTTTTGGGTAGTTTTTCCTCTCCTCTCCCCTTCCTTCCCTGCTGCTGTGTTGCAGTTCTGGTTTCTCTGTGTCATTATTGGCATTGCAGTGTCTTGTCCTTATTGACTTATTCATTATTCTCAGGAAATAGCTCGTTTACTTGCCTTGGAAGAAGCAACACTCAGCACTGATTTGCAGCAGGGATATGCCTTGAAGAGTCTAACAGGTATTTGGTGGCATCAACATAAATCCTGTAGTACGTTTAGAGATGGGGGAGTCCTTGTTCTGTGACAGCATGTAGCAGAATTTGAGAGATGTGACTTGGTGTTTTGCAGATAGATTTTTGCCATTGATTTAGCACTTAACCCCCAAGTAGATTTTTTTGTATTTTTTATGGTCAGTTTCAGCTTTTAGTTACTTGAACTGTGATAACATATGAGAAAACTTCACCATAGCACTTTTCTTCTCCATTTCTGAATGATATTTATTGTACAGTAGAATTCCTGGAACAGTTCTTAAGATTGATTTATTCCTACCTGTTGTTTCCTACCTGCTTACTCTACAGTAGCCTTTCTTTTTTGAATCTTCTAGAGGATAGTATCAAAACCTTGCTGGAAATGGAAATACATCAGTAACTGGGTCATGCTTTTTTTGTATTCTCTTCCATTTCTTCAAGAATCAGTGGACTAATTCATAAAACCTGGCTTCTTGCAAGGAAAAGCACATTGAGAAATATGTCATGGGAAAGAATCCAAGTGTTTGCTGATCCTTTGTTACAGGAGTGACCAGTTTGGTGATGTAACTGTTAAGTCACTGCACTTGTCACCTCATCAGAGCCAGCTTACAGATTAGATGGGAGCAGTCATCTGCTTTGGAAATACCTTGTGACAGAAAAATGTCAAAACGTGCAGAAATGCCCAAGGAAGCTGTGGCTGCCCCATCCCTGGCAGTGTTCAAGGCCGGGTTGGATGGGGCTTGAAGCAAGCTGCTCTAGTGGAAGGTGTCCCTGTCTATGGCAGGGTTGGAACTGGATGAGCTTTAAGGTCCTTTCCAACCCAAACCATTCCAGGATTCTATGATTTTTGTATCAAGTGCTTGGAAAGTTCCTTACACCCTTTCCTCATTCCCTCACCGTGGTCCCACATGCTGTAATTTACAGGGCAGCACTCACAAGCCAAGGGGCTTTGCCTCCAACTGTTCATAGAAGAGAGCTTTAAACCACAGGCTGACAACGGGAGTTGTAAGAAGCCATTTCCTTGTGCTGTTTTGATGATGCTGCCCTGTTTGCTGACCATGCGAAATCAAACTCCCTCTTCCCAATTCCTGAGTATCTCATTGCTTTACAGGTCTTCTCTCTTCCTTCGTGGAGGTGGAGTCCATCAAGCGGCATTTCAAAAGCCGCCTGGTGGGTACAGTCCTGAATGGTTACCTGTGCTTGAGGAAGTTAGTGGTACAAAGAACAAAGCTGATTGATGAAACCCAGGACATGCTGCTGGAGATGCTGGAGGATATGACAACAGGTAAAACCACCCCAGTTCCATAAACACGGAGTTTGGGGCAACCACAATTTAGCAGATTGCTACAGCCACACAAAGGACTTCTATCTAAAAGACTACTGTAGTGAGGGGGGTTTATGGCTTGGGCATTCCAGTAATTCCTTTTGGCACAGAAAAGGTAAATAGCATTCCTGGAGTTGTTTCTTATTTTCCAGGAATTTAAACCTCCTCCTTTTATGGGATTGTTTTACTGCAGCCCAACCATGCAAAAGGGTTTTCCTAGTAAACATACCAATAAATAGCCTTTCATCTTTTAAGTAGTGGCTCTGCAAAAGGAGAGAGCACCAAAGTAAGGTGCATATTGCAGAAGGATTTATTGTGTATGCTGAGGTAAAATGGAACCTGTAAAATTGACTCCTGTGTCTCTTCTAATGCTTCCATTTCTTGGCAGGCACAGAATCTGAAACCAAAGCATTTATGGCAGTGTGTATAGAGACTGCAAAACGTTACAGCCTTGATGACTACAGGACTCCAGTTTTCATCTTTGAGAGACTATGCAGTATTATCTATCCTGTAAGTATAGAGAAGGCTGTCGCATCACTTACAGACTTCTTGAATAGACCCAGAGTTGCTTGCAGTTTGGCAAAAAAAACAGTAGTGTCTACAATAATGATTTAATATTAGCCAGTGTGGAACTGTAGTAGTATCCTATTATAGGGGGTTTAGCATTCACATTCCCTGCTGTGGCATACTCTGTGCAAAAAGCATATAGTATTGTTTCATGCTGAGGAATTTGCTTACTTAATGATAGTAGACATCTTCATAAGTGCCAAATATGTGGCAGCATACAACAGGTCGTACAAGTAATGAAAGGACTGAAGGTTTAGGGGCATCCTGTCGCTTGCTACCATAAAAGTGCAGGAATGGGAGCATGGTTAGGAGAAAACTCACTCAGTCTCTGCTGCTGTTCTTTAGGAAGAGAATGAAGTGACAGAGTTCTTTGTAACACTGGAAAAAGATCCCCAGCAGGAAGATTTCTTACAGGGCAGAATGCCAGGAAATCCCTACAGCAGTAATGAGCCTGGCATTGGGCCACTCATGAGGGACATCAAGAACAAAATCTGTCAGGACTGTGATTTGGTGGCTCTGCTGGAGGATGACAGTGGAATGGAGGTGAGAATGTGCGAGTGGGGATTTCCCATGCAGATGCACGGAGCTGCCATTTCCAGACAGCAGATGATTGCTAGAACTTTTTCTTTCCTCCTTTACAGCTTTTGGTGAATAATAAGATCATCAGTTTGGATCTGCCTGTGGCTGAGGTCTACAAGAAGGTGTGGTGTCCCACTAACGAGGTATGTGTTGTTATGTATGTTAACAGCACAAAGTGCCTGTCCTTGATATTGCCAAGAAAAGAGGCTTGGGGAATAAAAATAACATGAGTTGGGATTTATTTTCTAGCGTATAATTTCTTGGATATAATAGGTCAGCACCTTCTTGTGTTCCCTTAATGACTGTTACTCAGTTCTGCAGCATCAGGGGTTTAAAAGCTGACCGAGGTGAGTGTGTTGAACTTTGCTGTGTAACATCAGATACGTGAACTGACTTCCTGAGTAACAAACTTTCTTGCATTCCTTTGGGGAAATAGCTGAACTTTGTGTCACTGCCTTTCAAAGCACATTTCACACTCCATCTGCACGTGACAGTTTAATGTGTGGGTACAGACAGGGACACCAGATTGCTCCATCTTCCATCAGCTTCAGAGATGAACCCAAGCTATTTATGCAGAGAGCATCCAGCATTTCTCTACATTACTTTGTACTTCTGCTCTTGCGCTTTTCACGTAGGGATCTGAAGAACTTGACAGGTTTCGTCCTCCCAGTTTGTTCTTAGTAGTGTGTATTGCCTGTTTTTCAAAGGAAGAAATGGATCCAGTAGTCTTAGGGTACTAGTCCACCATGTCCCAGAAGCTTGTTCAGAGGTGGATATGATCCAGAACATATGATGAGCTCATCTCTTCCTTTTCTTGTAGCCACTAAAATAAACTCGCACTGAGAAGGAATCCATCGAAATAAATATTGCTTGTAACAAATATGTTCTGTAGAAGCACTGCTAGTAGCACTTAAGATCATAAAAGAAGACTGATTTGCCCAGCAGTTCTTGTTCATTCTTCATTTACTCTTGGATCGCAGCCACTTTGACTGAAACCTTGGTGTCCTGAAACCATTTGTTTCCTGTGTTTGTGGGGAAGACTTCAAGCAAAACTCCTGTTTTCAGTGAATGACGATGTGGGGAATGGTTCTCATCAAGCTTAATTTCAGTAAAAAAGCCTTATGTACTGCAAAATGAAGCCCAAAGCTAGGTGACTGATTATTTTTAGTAAGGTACTAACCTGGATGGACAGGGGACTGAGGTGTTGGTCTTTATCTGTGCATTCCAATTGGAACTGTAGTCCAGTTACTGAGGGAAATCATTGCATGTGCTGCCCAAGCAGTGAGGTGCCATTCCCAGGGGCTGCTGAGCTGCAGCAGGATGCAGTGCTGCTGGAGAAAGGCGGAGTTTGCTCAGCATTGCTGAGCTTTCCTCTGCCTCCCTTTGTGTGCACCTCGGCAGAGCACTTCTGAAGCTGCGGCTCATGTTCCCTAGGAAGTAGACAGGCGCACAAGAACACAACCTCGGGCCCCTTTTTGTTTCCCTTGTCTCTCACTGGCTTTTTCTGTTCATCTGCCATTTTACTAGGGCCCCTGTGGTGTTAATTGCTGGTCGGTAGCGTGGCCTTTGAGCAGATCTTCCCCCTGGGGCTTTCCCTCTGCTTATGTATTTGCTGTGACATTAAGCACTGCTTATTCCACATTAGGCTTAGTGCGCTCTCTGACAGGTTTTCTCTCACAAGGTTTCCTGCTCCCAAATCTGGGATTTTGCTTTTCTGTTTTTTATTCAGGCCTGTGGATTAAAATGGAAAGTTTAGTGATATGCTGTCAGTATTTCCAACTGGAAATGCAGCTGGAAAACTAGCCTTTTTCCCAGGCTTTTTAGCACAGCTTGTGCTTCAGTGGGCTTGGCTGTATCATTTTAGCAATATACTGTCTTACTGAAAGCTCATTAAATTGCCTTTTCCTTGTGCTCTTCCATTTTCCATCACTGCAGATTTTATCTGTTCAAAAGTGCTTGTCCAATTAATCTCTTCTGCTTCATTTACTGGGCTGTGCCTGATCCCTGTGCTTCCCAGGTATGCTGTGCAATACCGTCAGAGGGAAAGGTTGCTGTGGAAAGCAGGCGTCTCTCTATAGAAACACATTTTTCTTGGCAAGATCCTTCACTGGTGCAAAAGGAGGCTGTTTATTACCAGCCTGTCAGTCTAACTGGCAATGCCAGGAAAAGCTGGACAGACCAAGGAATGAGATACTGATGTTTTTGCAGGTGGTGGCTTTACTGTTGTTTTTAACTCATCTCAGTCAGGGAGAAATGAGGAAGTGAAAAATTGCTATGTTACCATCCACAGTGAAAACAGCAGGAAGGGAAACTGAGGCTGGAGTGTGTATTACACACTGTAAAGAGCACTGGACTTGTAGATAAGTGTCCACAGAGAGACAGTTAATAAAATGCTCTCCTCTCTTGCAGGGGGAGCCGATGAGGATCATTTACCGCATGCGAGGGTTACTAGGAGATGCAACAGAGGAATTCATCGAGTCTCTCGACTCCACTACTGGTAATGCATTTGTCTCCTGATAGCTGGGATTAGATTGGAAATCTGAGGTTCGCTGCAGAGCACTGACACTAGTATCCTTACAGCAGTGAGCTTAAAGTTGATAGACATTGCTTTTGCTACGTTTACCTGCTTCACCTAGAGTGGATTGTAACAGGCTTTTAAATCTACACTTTGAATGTGAACACTTGCATGGCACAGGGACCATTCTGCCTGGCCCTTCTTCATATTCCTGCTCGTAATTCTTTCCAAGTTTGATACAGTTGAAGTGGCTTGACTTGCTGGTAAATCTATCCTACTGTACTCCCCATTTTTACTTCACTGTTTGTCCCTTGGACTAAGCTTGCCATACTGTGCCTGTTTCCTCTCTTCACAATGTGTGTCTGTCCTGTAGATGAAGAGGAGGATGAGGAAGAAGTGTATAAGATGGCAGGTGTCATGGCCCAGTGTGGAGGCTTGGAGTGCATGCTCAACAGACTGACTGGAATCAAGGACTTCAAACAAGGCCGGCACCTCTTAACTGTGAGTCTCAGCGTCTGGACTTTGGGGTCAAGAGTTACATGATGGCAAATGCCACACGCATTAGTGAAGTTTAGCCTGATTTGTGTTGCACTTGAAGTGTTGGAGCAGAGGTTTCAGTTCACTAGTTAATAGAAACTTGAGGAATTCCTTCTCTCCCTCTCCCATTCCTCCTAAGACTAAATTCTGTCTTGCCAGAGTGTGTTCTGCCTTGGCCTTACTTGAAACTAAAGCTGTCCAATGCTTAAAAGTCTGGCTTGTACTTCACCCCAGTAGGCTGGAAGCTAGCTATATAACTGGGTGCTTTGGTTTCAGCAAAATCCTCCTACTCATTCTGAAGGTACCATTGAAAATGCATTCTCTGTATTTTGTAGGTACTGTTAAAATTGTTTAGTTACTGTGTGAAGGTGAAAATAAATCGTCAGCAGTTGGTCAAGCCGGAGATGAACACTTTGAATGTCATGTTGGGAACTCTTAACCTGGTAAGGACAGCCTGGACTTCCATAAAGTCCATGTTTTCCATGGACTTCAATGATTTTAAGCTACCTCTGACTGTCATGCTGCCTTATGGCATCTACAGGAGTGCTGGACTGGCACTGCAAATTACCTGTTAGATATTCCTTATCTGTTATGAGTGGAAGTGTGTGGATCAGTTGAACCAGTTACTGCTGGTGTTCCGATAACTACTGCCATCTTCTTCAGGCTCTGGTGGCTGAGCAGGAAAGTAAGGACAGTGGAGGAGCAGCCGTAGCAGAACAAGTGCTTAGTATAATGGAGATCATACTGGATGAATCCAACGCAGAGCCTCTGAGCGAAGACAAGGTGAGTGCTTGGGGCTCAGTGCACGAATGGGAGTGTTGGTTGGGATTCAAGGGTTGCAAATATCTTACTAGTGATGCTGAACTTCAGGAGCTGTAGAGGAGTGATAAATGGGAGTCTAACCCTTGTTATGCTTGCTAGCATGTCTTAGCAGGTCTTGGAGGTAGGACAAGAGGAGTGCCCTGAACCAAGAGCACTGCAAGGCTGCTTTAGGATGATTCTTGCACAGTTGTGGGGGTTATTAGGCTCTGCTTGGATCCCTTTCTTGCTGCTTTAGGCCACAGGCCAGTGAGAGACAAGAGAAGACAGCTCTGCCTTGTTTGTGTACGTGTTGAAAACATGATTGATTTTCAGCTAGCTGAAAATAAAAACTGTATCTCAACCAGCCTGAGAATGAGAAGAGTTTCTCACTCATCTTTTGAAACTCTTGGTGTATGGGAATTTGATGTCCCTTGGATTGGAATCATTAGACCTTTTGACTGGAAAATGCTTTAACAGTAGGTGGAAGAAGTCAGGTGTCAGCTAGAGGAGTTGTTACAGCCGTTCCACAAGACATTTGGGAATGAGGTTGGATTTTGTTCTTCAGTCTCTCTTTATTAGGGCCTAGGCCTCTAATCCTTCAAGAGAGTCTATCAGCAACTAGAGTGAAGGTTTTCTTGAATGTTATAGATTTGTTCCTCCATATAAATCTTGCTGCATTCTTCCTTTGCAGGGTAACCTCCTTCTAACTGGTGACAAAGATCAGCTGGTGATGCTGCTTGATCAGATCAACAGCACTTTTGTCCGTTCCAATCTCAGTGTCTTGCAAGGCCTGTTGCGCATCATCCCCTACCTGTCCTTTGGGGAGATGGAGAAAATGCAGATTCTGGTTGATCGATTCAAGCCCTACTGTAACTTTGATAAGTATGTTGTCATGTTTCAACTAAAAGCACGTGAAATCAGTTGCACTGACAAGTCTGAACCTTTTATTTCCTCACTGCTGCTTACTTCAGTGTAATGTGAAGCTTCAGAGATTCCTAGTGTATAAGCTTAATTTCCTATTCACTCCTAAGCCATTTGTAAAAGAAATATGAGTGTGTAGCTGAAGAAGTAGGGCTTTAGTGTGTATTCTGATATGACAAGGGTCTGAGTAGCTGTTCTGAGTCTCTAAGCTGGAGTATATACTTTCAGCAATAATGCAGTGAGAATTACAGGCAGAGATGTTTGGAGAGCCTCCAAGTTACCATTTCTTGTCTTCATTCAGGTATGACGAGGAGCACAGTGGAGATGATAAAGTTTTCCTAGACTGCTTCTGTAAAATAGCAGCAGGAATAAAGAACAACAGCAACGGCCATCAGCTGAAAGATCTCATCCTTCAGAAGGGAATTACACAGAATGCCCTTGACTACATGAAAAAGCACATTCCCAGTGCAAAGAAGTAAGAGTCACTAGTTAATGTATGGGATAATCCTGAACATCCTTCTCTTGTTTCATCACCAGAACAATCTTCCAAGCAAGCCATTAACAAGTCCACATTCAGAATCATTTATAGACTTGGTACAGCTGTGATGCAGAGGGTCTGGTGGGACAGTGCCACTATAGGGATGAGCTAAAACGCCTGTCATCTTCCCATTTGATACCCATCCAAGCTGATCTCTTGGATAGCATAGTGCTTGTGTTTCCTGCCTGCTCCTTAGCTAGGAGCTTTTGATGGCCAGCTTGTGAGCGCAAAACAGATTCCAAGGCTAAGAGCTGACACCGTGGGTATTACCATGTGCAGTGTGGAAGTGGGAGTGTGAATGTCACTTATTAATTAATGGGGGAGGGACACAGGGGGAAGGGTGTTTGTCCTGCCTGCAGCCTGCGATCTGCCAGCTGTGCTGCTGGCTGACCACCAAGTGCCTTTTCAGCACGGGTGACTGCCCTTCAGCTGCTGCTCCTTGTTTTCTGTGCAGTTTGGATGCAGATGTATGGAAGAAATTCTTAGCTCGACCTGCACTTCCTTTTATCCTTCGCCTGCTCCGAGGACTTGCCACACAGCACCCTGCTACACAGGTAAAGAGGCTCTTGTGAAGGCCAAGTAAGACGTGACTTGCTTGTTACGCTGCTTTTAGTGGCTGTAGCTGAGCAGTTACTTCTGTAGTAGTTGGTTCTACGCTGTTTTTTGATGGGCTTGAAGAGACACAGCAGCTTCAGGTGTCATCTTCTAGTCTGTAAGGGTCTGGAGGGCAGAGATTTTGACTTCAGTATCTTCTCATTCTGCATGCTGTGAGATGCAGACATCAACATGAGGAGGTAATTTAGGCCTGTGCACTGTATAGTATCGATAGGTTTCTTGGGGCCTGGTGCTGTTTTAAGGATGCTCTTTATCCAGCATCCACATCTGAGCTTGTAGGAATGGCCAGCAGAGAGACAAATTGCCCTGCTGTCATACACAGTTTTAGGGTCCAGGGCCCATAGTGTAGCAACATCAAAGAAGAAAGACACTTGGTAAAACCAGTTGTAAATCAGTGCTTCTGCTTAGCTGTCACGAGTGGCATTAGAGGGAACAGTTACTGCTGCCTGCACCTTTTCTCTGAAGAAAGTACTGTTTCAATCCCTGTTAGGTGCTAATAGGCACAGACTCCATTACCAACCTGCACAAGCTGGAGCAGGTGTCTAGTGATGAAGGGATCGGGACGTTAGCAGAGAATCTTCTGGAGGCACTAAGGGAACATCCAGAGGTGAATAAGAAGATTGATGCTGCCCGGAAGGAGACACGTGCAGAGAAGAAACGTATGGCCATGGCAATGAGGCAGAAGGCCCTAGGCACCCTGGGGATGACGGTAATGTCTGTTTGCACTGATGGCAGACTAGCGAGCTAATGATCTTTCATTTGTGTCTTGCTAAAGCTGCCACACAAGGAATTGTGTTAAATGATTTATTGACAAATATTGCAGAGCTCAAACCCACAGTTTTGTTGGGAGAGTAAACATAGTTGCCAGTAGTAGGCTGGGAAATGGGATGGGCATTCGTGTTCCAGTGGTGAGGTTGTGGTATTCATCATTGTCTTTCTAACCTCCTCTTTCAGACAAACGAGAAGGGTCAGGTAGTGACCAAGACTGCACTGCTTAAACAGATGGAGGAACTTATAGAAGAACCAGGCCTGACTTGCTGCATCTGTCGGGAAGGATATAAGTTTCAGGTGAAGTGGGATACATTTCCAAAGCCTCTCACCAGCTGAGAGATTGACACAAGGGTTGATGTGTTGGCACTGGGAAAACAAATCTCAGGTTTTGTTCTTGGGATCAGTAATTCTAGAGGTGGTTGGGAAGTGGAAGTGGATTTCCAATAAAAACAAAGCTGAATGTTTTTAGTGGAAGCTGGAAAAAGATTTCATAGAACAGTTTGGGTCAGAAAGGAGCTTAAGATCATCCAGCTCCAAGCCCATGGGCAGGGGCACCTCACACTAGACAGTGTTGCCCAAGGCCCTGTCCAACCTGGCCTTGAACGCTGCCAGGGATGGAATATTTGATCAGCTTAAGTTTGAAGTAGGAACTGGGAAAGATGAAATCCAGTGCAGTGTAAAAGCAGTGCAAAATGTCAACTGTTGTAGAAGTGGATGGTCTTTAACACAGCCCTTGTGTCATCATTGCAGCCTACAAAAGTCCTTGGGATTTATACTTTCACCAAACGTGTTGCACTAGAGGAGTTTGAGAACAAGCCCCGAAAACAACAAGGATACAGCACAGTTTCTCACTTCAACATTGTCCACTACGACTGTCACCTTGCAGCTGTAAGGTGTGTTCTGCTCACAGGCTGGGGGGTGCTGGCTGATCTTATGTTCCAGGATGGTTTGTGAGCACTTGGCCTTATAACTCAGATGGGTTTGCTTCTGAGTTGATCATTTTACAGCCTGGGGACATCATGGGCTTCTCTGGTGTGGTCTGTTTTAATGTGCCAAATGGAGGTCAGGCGTGGACACTGAAAAGTGAGCTCCATGGTTTAAAGAAGCTGTGGAATTGTCAAATTTTGATGGTTTCTTAGCCAAAAACTTCCATCTTTCTAACTTGCCTGGGCACGGCTTGCTTTCTCCATGCAGACTTGCTCGCGGCCGTGAAGAATGGGAGAGTGCAGCCCTACAAAATGCCAACACCAAGTGTAACGGGCTCCTGCCAGTCTGGGGACCTCATGTGCCAGAGTCTGCTTTTGCTACTTGCTTAGCACGGTGAGTAGGAAAAGTTACTTCTTGACCTATAAATAAATGAATTCATTTCCTCCTTAACCCCAAGTCACTCCTGAAGATGCAGTGTGAGGTGACAGTATTGATTTATTTGCAGCCCAATGACCCCCTGCTTTACAAAAGAAACCTGTCTTGGCATCAGAGGATTCCCTTGTGTAGTTCCAAACCTCTGTTGGATGGTAATGAGTTACAGTAGCCCAACCACTTCCCTGAAGCAGATGGTTCATCCTGTTGTCAGTATTCTGGTCCACCTTGTGCTGAGTTTGTACAGTCAGGTTAGAAATCAGGAGTGGTAACATCTCTAATTCATTTCAGCCAGGGAGCTGTATCCCACGCCCTGGACATGGGAAAATAGTATTGATGGGTGTATATATATATATGCAGATGGAATTGGATTTGCCAGAGTAAGCTGAGAGACACCCTTTGGGGAGGTTAATTGAAGGTAGTAGTGATTGCATTTCATGTCCTGGTCATTCCTCGAAGCCTTTCAGTGAAATACTTGCTCAGACTCTGAGCTCTGGTGTGGAAGAAGAAGCTTGATTGATGTTTTTAAAAGGTTTTTGAGAAAGTAATGCCTAACTGCTGTTTTTCAGACACAACACGTACCTCCAGGAGTGCACAGGGCAGCGGGAGCCCACCTACCAGCTCAATGTCCATGACATTAAACTGCTCTTCCTCCGGTTTGCAATGGAGCAGTCGTTCAGCGTAGATACTGGAGGAGGAGGAAGGGAGAGCAACATACACCTCATTCCATACATTATCCACACAGTGCTCTACGTCCTCAACACGTCAGTATCTTTATCTCTGCCTTCTACTTGTAGTCTCAGAAAGGTCTCTCAGGGCTGCACTCTGGGCTTTGTTACATGTATGAGGCAAAAAAGATGGGAAATCACACAAAAGCTTTAGGGGAAACCAAACTGCACATCTTAAGTGGGCTAGTAGAGATTTATGTTGGTTGGAGTTGCTGCCTGAACATGCAGGATAACAGCCTATTAAGTAAAAGCAATTGGGAATTAGCTTCTCTTTCCATTCTAGATGTAATTATTACCTCTGGAGTGAACAACAGGGTTATTAGATGAAAGGAGCAGTGCCAGCTTCATTTGCTCTGGAGCAGACAGAAGAGAGACACTAGGATGAAGTAATTGTTGAAAACTTAACCCTGGTATCATTTTATCCAGTGTTAAAACAACACAGAAATAACACAGTTTTGTTTCCAGTTTTGACATACTAGAATTCTCCTGTAGTGTTCAGGTCCATGAGGTTTGCCTGACATTGAGACACTTTTTTCTATTATTATTATTATTATTGTTGTTATTACTATTATTATTGCAATCAACAGCATTTCAATAAGATCTTCTTTATGCAAAGCATGAGATAAGGGTGTGCTTTGACTTGACACTAGCTCTAAGTGTACAAATCTATAGGTACCTAAATGCTTTGGAATGCACGAGCTGGTCCTGATAATACAGACAATGTAATGCCCGTATGCCTTTTGTTTGTGTAGTTAAATACTAGAAAGACTAATTAAATGAGGGTATAAATCTGAAAATACACTCCTCTTCAACCAAGGTCACTCCAAATGCAGTGCAGGGAAATCTCTCTCATTTTCCTGTCTGGAACTAATCAACATTTTGGCTCTAATACAATTTGTCTATTGTTTTTGCTATCTATCTCCAGATCCCTGTGCTCTTGTTTTCTGAGTCCCTTGGGAGACAAATAAATGAAACTATTCTTTTCATCTCGTTGGGCTGCTTGCTGGCACCCGAGAGCCCAGAGCCCGCTGTGTGGCTCTCATGTAAAAATGCTTTATGTAGTTTCCAGGCATTATTTTCTCCTAAAGACATGATGATATTAAATGGAGAAAATGAAGAGCTGCTGGTTGGCTACCAGCTGTAGCATGTAGTAGATGAAAAGGTCACATAGGAACAGCTTTATCTGCCAGGATGCTGCTTTATACGTTCCTGATAGGGAGGGTGTATTTCACCTATCTTGCCCTGTTTGGCCGGCAGCCTCTTCCTGATGAAGTAGAGCAGTAGACCATGGTAAAGCATGATAGATGTACATAAAGTCTGCTGTAACACCAAGATTGCATGGGCAGCTCTGGGGTGTCAGGACTTCTGAAGAGATTGGAGCTAGGGGAAATATATATATGTATAAGCTTACAGTAAATACACTGTCTTTTTGGTTTTGACATTGGCCTTTATCCTCTCAGTGATTGTTTTTGAGTTTGAATTTTGCTTTCTGAATTATATGAATACTATAAATTGATTCTGAAGTCTGGTGTAGGAGCTGGAGCCACGTGCTTTGTGTCAGATGGGAGAAAGTGCAACCTGAACACATGGAATGGTTTGCCTTACTCTGTTTTTTCTCTAAAATAAGGAAAAACAGCTCTGCAGTAGTATTGCCTTCTGTTGGGGCAATGCCAGCTGCCTTGTAGGGCTCTCCAGTTCCATATGCAGCTCTAAGGAGAAGTAATGCCAGGCTTGCATGCTGCACTGGGAGCAACTGCTCAAGCAGTGAAGCGATTTAGGAACAACCTGATAGTGCACTGCTTTTTCCTGTTCAGGACTGCATGGATGAGCCCCTCAAAGCTCCTGAGGAGCAGCAAATTAACATGTAAGAGCCAGAGCAGCTGCTGAAGCTTTTCTTGTGTTTCAGAACTCGAGCAACTTCGAGGGAGGAGAAGAACCTGCAGAGCTTCATGGAGCACCCCAAGGAGAAGTGGGTGGAGAGTGCCTACGAGGTGGACGGGCCCCACTATTACACCGTGCTGGCACTGCACATCTCACCCCCCGAGAAGTGGAAAGCCATTAGAGTGGAGATCCTTAAGAGGCTCCTTGTCACCTCCCACGTGCGAGTGGTGTCACCAGGGGGAGCCAGCAGGTTAGCCATGCCACTACTGGTGTGCTCCTGTCACTGGCGCCGCAGTGAGAGCCGCAGGCGGCTTATGGGATGATAAGGAAAGGAGTGTGTGTGTTCTAGAATAGCAGATACTAACCCTTCTGGGAAGTTTTGTACTCAGCGTTGCAGCGGTGTGAGCAGGAGCATTCAGTTCTGGATGTTTTCTGGAGTGGATGAATTAGTTGATGGGTGGAAATGATGCTTTTCCTAGGAATATAGCCAAAAATAGGAAAACGGTAAGTTTTAATGGCTTTAACCTGCCAGAGGGAAGATTGAGATGAGCTCTTAGGCACAAGCTCTTCCCTGTGAGGGTGCTGAGGCACTGGCACAGGGTGCCCAGAGAAGCTGTG
>WYDI02008711.1:0-17383 GCA_009867235.2 Psittacus erithacus | reverse complement strand
GGGAGTTGTATTCTTTCGATTCTCTTCCCCATCCCTCCGAGAGCCAAGGGGGGGTGGGGGGGGGGGGCGAGGAGTGAGTGGGCTGTGTGGCAGGCCTTAAACCATGACACCAGGAATTAATTCTTTCCATTCTGATGTGCCATAATGGTAAAGTACATTTTTGTTTTGGAGCAACTGTACATACAGCTTGCTCCTTTTGCCATTGAGTAATGGATCATAGTCATAATGAAGCCTGTGACACCTAATTATGTGTATTCTAGGCTAGATATGTCTATAATTTTGAATTAAACATATAAAACAGATGACTGCTCTAAAAAAAGTCCAATGGAAAAATGCCCCATAAAGTTGTCAAAATGAATTCACCTAATTCAAGACAGTGTTGACCCTGTTTTCCTTCAGGTAAAAGTACTGTGATTAAACGATGCTCATATCATCTGCTCTCTCTCAACAGTCAAAGCAGAAAGAACAGTCTTCATAAAAGTTGTAGTCTTTTTTCTGTAGATCACCTTAAAACTAGGATGGAGGAAAAGCAGAGGACATCAGTACCAAGGGTATAGAGAAAAGGGAGAGGAAAAAGGGAGAGAGAGAAAGAAAAAAAAAAAAAAAAATCGAAGAAAAAAATATTTTCAGTCACAGGACAGGGACTTAAAGCACATCCATTTGCTGCTGTCAAAACCTATCTTCACAGAAAATTAACTTGGCTTTGTTGTCTCATCTTTTGTACGTGATATGGACAATGTTGATTCATCTCTCAGATGTGTTCCTACGCTACACCCATTGATGCTTTATCAATATTTTTTGGAAGATGATGGTAAAATAAAACACCACAGTAAATGCATTCTATAGTTGGGAAACAAGTGCTTTCTCTGTGCCCAGGAGTTTACTAGGCAACTGCTCATTGAGAATAATGGTTAGCCCATTGTATAACAATAAACATATATTTCAGTTTTCAGAAACAGAAGCTTGTACACTTCACAAAATAGGATTCCCCACCTCACCCTTTACAAAAACACTCTTGAGTTCTCCAGGACTAATATTGTTCCCTTGACAGAATTCAAGCTGTGCTGTGATCTGAAACTCCTTTTTGGCCGTGGGCTGCTCTGAAAAATCTTTATTCTGCTACAATGCCAAAAGAAAAGCAACGGCATCTCTCAAGCCAACCTGTTACAAGGGGTAAAAGGCCACTATTAGAGACTGTCCATTAAAATTAATCTGGTCTCTCATCAAATATATTTGCTGAACTGCTGTACACAATACAGAATTACCATTTAACAGATTTTTGAAAGAAAACTGAGGTAATGCCTCCCCTGAAGAACATCATGATGAGAAAAACTCCATAGCTCTCTATACAACAGATGGTTCCTAAAAAATGTTAATGTGAAATTCTCACCTGCTCTCTTGCTGAAGACAGGCTTTGCGTTAGATCCTCTGATTTCTGATACCAATTACTTTCTGCATTCTCACAGAGGTGCTGCCAGTCCAGTTCTGCCTGCATTTTATTCTTCTCCAGTATCCAGTCTTGCTCAGCTGCCAGAGACATTTGTTTATACCTATCATACACAGAGTAAAGCTGTTGATTTCAGCAGGATAAATACTGATCATGTTTTGAGTTTGAATTTTTGGTTTTGTTTTAAATCTCAGCCTTGTTTACTGGCCTCATCTTCTTTCCTTGTTCTATTTTCCAAATCTATTACATTCTACTCTAAGTATTTTACTGGACAAAAGCATCTTAATTGCTTAGAGCTCAGCAGTCCCCTAGGGTCCATCTCTATGGGTATTTAGAATCATCTTTGGAGGTCACCTCAGCAAAGCTGGCATAAACTGCTCAACAATAATACTGATCTCAGCAATACCATCCACAGCATGTTTCCCATTTGCTAATAATGGAAATGGGATACAAAAGAGCTAGGAATTTAAGTTGGTGGATTATCAGAGTAAAATTCCTAAGCTCAAAGGCTGCTGCACACACACATTGAAAACACAACTAGGAAAGAGAGATCAGAGGTGCACAAAATGAGAGAAACCTCATATGCAAAATTTAAGAGCTTTCAAGACCAGTTTCAACACAAGCTGAACTTTTAAAACATGAAGCTGTCAAGACTTCAGGAGGCTCATAAGCTTGATTGTAAATGTCACTTTAGACAAAGCTTTAAACAAAGCTTTAATCATCTTAACTATTTTTCATCATTCTGGAATTTGGCCAGCTGTGCCCTCAACTTCTCTTCCTGTCCATGCATTGATTGATTTCAGAATTTTTTAGAGGAGGACTCCTTAGAAATCTCAATCAGATAAGAATCTTGGCCTGGTTTTAGAACCACAATTTCTTCTTGAAGTCTACATACAAGAGCAACCACCCTCCCATCTTAATATATATTTGCTTAAGACAATTAACAAAATATGTGGTGCAATCTTGAACATAAAACTACCCAATTACTTTTCTTAATTAGGAGCTCAGAGGGACTTTTTAATGAGCCAAATGCATATTGTAAACCAGTATTTCCCGTCATACAAAATGCAGAAATTCTTCAGTTTCTCGTTGTCTTCTTCAACTGGCAGCTGTCACTTTCCAGGCTGGCTATGACAGAAGTTCTTCTGGTGTGTTGTTCTCAGATACTTTTCCACATGATCTCATTTTCTTGTTAAGCCCTGAAGAGAGGTTTTTTGATTACGTCAATCATAAAACTAATGTTTATATGCATACATTGAAGTTTTGCTACAAATTTTGCTGCAGTAATATATATAGAACATACAACAGCCTGAGTTGGAAAGATTATCTGGTCCAACCTTTCATGGTAAAGGAGCCTAGATGAGATTATCTAGTACCCTGTCCAATCATATCTTGAAAACCTCTAGTGGTGAGCACTCTTCCCTGTCCCTAGGACAATAGTTCCAGCAATAACTGCTCCCACTGTAAAAATCTTTTTTACATTAAGATGAAACTTCTCCCAGTGCAACTTGTACCCATGGCCCCTTTTCTTCTCCATGGGGCTCCTTGTGAAGAGAGAGCCTCCATCCTCTTTGAAGCATACTAGAAAACTACAAGGTCCCGTCAAGCCTTCTCCAGGAAAAGACCCAATTCCTTTAGTCTTTTTTCATAGGGCAGCTTCTCTAGCCCTTCAGCCACCTCTATGGCCCTCTCCAGTCTGTCCATATCTTTTTTCAATTGCAGGGACCAGAACTGACACAGTATTTCAGGTGTGGTATCTGTTTCACCATGAATTACTGTGAGCTTTTCACATAAATAAGATGGGCACAAAAATGGTATGATGTTCTCAGTTTCTTTCATCACAGTTTATGAAACAAGATAAATCAGGTCACTCACATCCTAATGAGCTCATCTTTCTCTCTTAAGCAAGCACTGTGACTCCATTCTCTTCTGCATGGCAAGATTTCCAGACTTTCATATCTCATCTGCAGTTGTCTTATCTGCTGCTTCTATTGCCACTATTTAGCTGGACTTATGACCAATGCTGAATCCTCCTTATGCCACTGCAAAGTTTAACTCCAATTTATCACATAACTAAGTTTGTGATTAGCACAAAGAACATCATCATCTCATCTAATCATAGGATCAGGTAATCCTAAAAATAAAGTTGGCTTGTTTTGGGTTAAGATGACTCATAAAGAAGCCATTTCAACGTGTAATCTACTCCATTTAACATATTCTTTTACCATACTGAAAATAGTCTTCACAGTAATTGAAGAACTGAAAGACAGCTATGTTAGGTGTCCCACATAAGAGACCATAGGAATCCATGGAGCACAAAATGCTGCCTCAAATATTTAGTTTTCACTTACAGATTAATTTCCTGAGCATGCACTCACACACAAAACCAGAAAAGACCAGGTTTAAAATAAGACAGAAGTGTGTGTTAAAAGAAGTTAGCAAATTAGACTGAACAGTCTTGAGCTATAGAAAAAGAAACCAAATTAAGTTATTTCAGCCTTTTTTGAAACAACAAACATTAACAGAAGTAATCACTGGAGCAGGCTTCCCAGGGCAATGGTTGAGTCACTATTCCTGGAGGTATTTAAAAGATATTTAGATGTGGCACTTAAAGACAATGGTTTAATGATGGCTTTGTTAGGTTTATGGCTGGACTCAATGATATTAAAGGTCTTTTCCAACCTAAATGATTTTAAGCTTCTGTGTTCCACTGGAGATAAAGTGACAAGAGGGCTGCTAGAAAATAGGAAGCCATGGGAAAGACTTCTCACACACACACACGTAAACAATTAAAAATAATTTTAATATCAAATACATTTTTTACACAAAACCAAAGGAAAGCAGGCTTCACTATTCTTTAAAGTTTAGAATATAGAGATGTATAATGTTCCTCCTAAAGTATCATAGTTGGAAAGTCAAATTTCATTCTTAGTAAGAATATCCTTTTTGATGAAAGGACAGCAATGTAAGAGGCAGAAGTGTGTGTGTGGGAAGCCTTGGAATGAGAATGAGAAACAAGAAACATTCATCCAGCTCACTGAAACTGCCTCCAGTCCCTAATGCTGACCTCTCCTGCAGTTCCATGGCTAACAAATTTAGCAATGTGCTGTCTACAGAAAATGATCTTACACAATATCGGATTACAAAACACATTCTTAAGAGTTACTTACAAGGGGCAGCTGCCAGGCAAACAAATCAACAGCTACTATACAAGTAGTGCCTAATTTTCTGATTTGTCATCACAAATCTTACCAATTTATGAAAGAAAAAAAAAAGACAAAAAACTAAAAGCTTATGTAACTACAACAATGTTAAACCAGAATTGCTAGATGGCTCTGTAGCAACACAACACTGTGTGTCTATATTTTTATACCCCTTTCTAACAAGCAAGTTCTCCTTCCATTTCTTGGATTTTTCTCTCCATCTGATGTTTCAGGTTCACATACTCCTGATGCTGATGATCTTCTGTGGCTATTGCTAGAACAAAACCAAAACACATTAAAGAGCATCTCTGGTGACCTAATGAGGCATCCATATGTAATTTTTTAACAGTAAGACATAACTGTAAATACAAGATGCTGCAATTCCCTAAAGAAAGTCACCATCAAAATTTTTCTCATAAGCCACTTGAAACCAATTATAACAATTGTGACTTCTCAATACTATATTCCATATGCAACTTTTGAAGTATCTAGGATCTGTTTTTCAACAGGATTGCAAGACTTCTACTTAACAGAGTTCCTCCTCCCCCCAAAGTTTCTGTTATATAAGAAACGGCAAAACAAGGGCTGGCCAGCAGAAATCTGATCTTTTAGATAAATTTAAAAATAGATGCAGCTCATATCTTTTCCTCTCCTCCTCCTAGTATTTGCTACCAACAAAAAATGTTTCTCTGAGATACAGTGGAAGAATACTAGTAAGGCAAATATTTCAAACAAATACAAAAAGCCGATACTGCTGCTGTGACCAGTAAGTTCTCTAAAGATACCCTGAATCGTTTCAAGCTCTGGGTTCATCCCTGCAAGACTTGACAGGCTTGGTACAGTCTGGTAGATGGCCAAACAGACGTGGACTGATATTGTGCAGTTCTGCAACTTTCTAATTACTTTCAATTCTATACTGCAGTTAGTATCAGTAGCTGAATGACCACAGCACTTGGTTGATCATAGAACAAATACGTACACAGAACTGCAAACTAGAACTGGATAGTCACAAACAGCTACATGCAAATTTACTTTCATATTCTGCTATGATCTTGCTTTTAAATTTACACTTCATCTGACCTAATCCAAACTCCACAGCACCTTACTAACACTTAACTTACTCAACACTTAGATATATAAATAAAGTCTAACAGAAGCAGCATCTCCGCATAGTCCAGACAGGCAATTTTACGCCTCCTTTGTTCATCCCACAGCTTCTCAGGGCAAGTCAGATCAGAAGAGTAGTTGCTGTATTGCTCAGTGATTAGTACCCAGCTCAGCCTCGCAGAAAGGCAATGCCGGGCACAGAAGACTCAAAATCCTCCTTCCATTCCCAAAAGACATGCCCCATATAAAATTCCTGAAGTGGCTTTAGAATTTGAATATGTTCCAGAACTACAGTAACATAAATCAGTCAGTGATCTTTGAGGAATTCCAGGTGCATGTCCAGATCACTTCTAATAACTAAAAAAAGTTATTTAAAACTTATCCAGTCATCTCCACATTATAAATGCAGTTTGACCCAAATACTTCACAGCAGTTAACACTTCAAACAGAATAATCCCAAAGACGCTGTTATAGCTGAAGACAACAGTTCTATCAAACAAGAATGATGTGTGGACAGAAATAATCTTTTATTCTCTGCTCAACACAAGATTTGGAAGTCTATGCAGAATAATAAAAATTAGTGGGAGTGGCCAAACTAAACAAAGGCATTGCTTTAGCTATCTTAATATTGTAGTTGGTTTTATTAGTCATAAATCTTCGTCCTGTGATAGATATATCCCAACAGACTTCTTTCTTTCACAGAGGCCTACCAGAGGAGGTGGGACAAAAAGCATTTAAGAGTGCACAAACCCAACTCCCATTGTAAGATTAGCTTGCAACAGCTTAAAATAGCTGAAAGGCTGAACCATTTGTGTTGAATCCACAGTACAACATAGCAACTGATGTCTAATAACCTTAGACAATATTATTGACAATGGTTGATACCATTATCATTTGTCTCCACACGTACATAGAAGGCAAGTGTATCTTGATGTAACACACAGCAGACATCACACAATACTTTCAGATTCATCTCATTTCCCCAGAGGTGTTCAGTGCTCAAGGAAAAAGCATTTTTTTTTCTGACAAATCCTTTTCTGCCCCCCACACCATGTTTCCCTTATGCCATCTCCATCCAGTCATACTGTCCCCCTAACTATGTAAATTATGTAGGGACAAACTGCATGTTTAAGAGCATCCTTACTTTTGCATAATGCTATCATATGTCTAACAGGTTACCAGAAATCACACAAGTCATTGTGGAAACCAAGATACAGGAGATGCAAAGATAACCTAAGTCACTTCTGTTAGCCCTCACTCTGTTCACGTTTTAGGTGTTCCTCTGTCAGAACAGATAATTAGATCTCCATGCTCAAAGTGCTTTTATTGTATGAATGATTTTACCACACCATCCCAATCCAAACCTGTCCCAGAGAAACTAAACTTCTCTTTTCTTGAACACAATTCTAAGGAAGTCACATCTCACCTGCAAAACTGTTCCAACTCCTAATTAATGTTCTTCAACATGTTGTATTGTCAGCAGCAATAACAAATTTAATTTTTTTTTTTGTTTCTTTCCTTGACAAGCATTTGCTCCACTTTAACCAGCTGTACTCTAGTATTACTAATCTCTGCCTGTTTAGCATTTTCAGATGTTTTCATTTGAGTAGCTGCGATATCATATTGTTCAAACTCTTCATTTCTCTTTTCTAAAATTCTTAGGGTATAGAAAAAACCCCCAAACCTTTCAGTTTGGTAAAATTTTTTATGCACGTCTTGGAGTTGCTTTTTGACATCTTGTGGCACGTACACCAAGTAACAAACACTGCTAGAGACACAATGATATGGTGGTCTTTCAATTGTGCTGGCCTAGATTTCACATTTATCCCTAAGGCAATTAAAAAAAAAAATCATTTTCATATTCTGCTTTCTGTTGGCAATCTTCAGATTGTGCTACTATGTAGAATATAGTGTAAGTAGAATATTCTTCATTTGGGTAAGTAGAAATAGTTGTTTTTTTTTTTTTTTAAGTCAGTGTCATGAACATTACAATCTCCCTACCTAGAAAATGCAACACTAAAAGATTTGCTCCCTCTGTATCTTCCTTTCAGCCACTGTTGCTCCAAATGTATCTGATGGCTACCAGTTCAAAAGATTAGATAAATCTTAACTTCCTTCCTCCACTCCAATCATAAATATATTAAAAATAAAAAATGCCTACAAGATGTTTTCTGGACTCAAGGTAGTGAAAGAAACTATGCCCAGCCTATGCAAACTAAGGCATCAAAATACTTTTATAAGTACCTTTTAAAAGCCTGACATATTTTATTAGCTAAAGTTAGCAGTACACTATTAGGCAACACCTTTGCGTGAGGAATAAAAAAAACAAGACCACAGCTCCAGCCTATTACTTCCTTGAAATTATCAAATTGAAATCACAATTTTTCTTGGAAAGAGGTGGTTAAGAAAAATAACAGCTCTTTCACAACCTCTCTTTACAATTATCTTAAAATTAAAAGGCGCCACACAGTTTCCTATGAAAACAACCCTCCTCTCTATCTCCATATATCTCACTTAAATTAACAGCACTTGTAAATTGAATGTGGTATCTTGAGGTAAGTTTGGGTTACATATAACACAATTCATTTTATGTAAAAATATGAACGAATAAGCCTTTCTGTAGTAATTTTAACATACTGCTTTCCAGAGAGCTGTATTTCCTAGAAATGTAATTTAATAGGGGAGAAGGGAACATTTTACCTTTGATAGCAGCAGTATTTATAATTTCATATTAGTTTTAATAAGAACCATAATGGAAATAGCAGTGTAATTTTAAGTATAAATTGCACCAATTGCCTGCATGTCTTACAGTCAAAAGAACAGTAAACCTATATACAATGACATTAACAAATGATTTAAGAAAGAGTATACATACAGGCAAGACACAACATCTTACAACAAGCACAGTTTACTCATACAACCTGAACAGCAAAGATACCCATTACTATCCAACCACTTACTTAAAGCCTATCCAGAAAGAGGCAATTCAGTGGAGATTTTGCAGCTGTTACTACTAAAATGCTACTTCAACAAGAAGTTAGATGCCATGTTTGAAATAGTTACTTTTCAACCAAATCATAGAATGGTTTGGGTTGGAAAGGACCTTAAGATCATCCAGTCCCAACCCTCCCTGCCATGGGCAGGGACACCTCACACTAAACCATGTCACCCAAGGCTCTGTCCAACCTGGCCTTGAACACCACCAGGGATGGAGCATTCACAACTTTCCTGGGCAGCCCATTCCAGTGCCTCAGCACCCTTACAGTAAAGAACTTCTTCCTTATAGCCAATCTAAACTTCCCCTGTTCAAGTTTTAACCTGTTATGCCTTGTCCTATCACTACAGTCCATAATGAAGAGTCCTTCCCCAGCATCCCTATAGCCCCACTTCAGATACTGGAAGGCTGCTCTGAGGTCTCCACACAGCCTTCTCTTCTCCAGGATGAAGAGCCCCAACTTTCTCAGCCTACAAGGTGATGCTGAAGCACATTTCAAAGTAATACTTCAGAGCTTTCAGACTTCCATACAATCCCTCTTTGCCAGAGGTCTAAAGCTTTAAAACACTGTTCAAAGTATAAAGAAGCTGTACTTACTTCTCTCTTCCTTGCTATCCTTATAATATACCCTTATTGTACCAAGAGGAAGACGAGTAATACATGCGTAAGAGACTAGCAGAGCTAATAAACCAAGCCTGCTCTCTTCCTTTTAAAACTACCAAAAAGATAAGAAAATACCACACAGCCAGTATCAGTTCAGTATCTCTAGCTACAGCTGTCTTCCTTGATGATTCTTACCACGAGTCCTAGCACAGCTGTTTCACTATGTGCTGCATGTCAAGCAAGCAGCATAGACACACTAATTATGCAAATCTTGTCAACATAGTTCCAACAAGAAACATCAAGTTCCAAGTTTGCATCACTTATGTGATATCTCCTTCTTTACTGCGAGTGCCTGGCTTGCTATTTACCTTACAAGTAAGGTTAGCCATATAAAACAGCAAAATATACATTATTACACAACCCAATTGGAATAGATAAAATCTAGAAGCTGGGGGATAGGATAATGAGTAATAACATACAAGAGAAACCTGGGATGTCAGATACTGAGCAGTGACACACCTCTGGCAAAGTAGGGGGCACGCTATGCTGCGGCGTACATGACAGCTTATCATTATGTAGGACAGTCAGAAGAGTAGGAGGCATAAGTAAAATACAGGGTATGGTGGGAAGAAACGATTGCTCCTGGGACTGAGAAATGGGTACATATTCTACAGAGTGGTCAGGAAAGTAAAATGAGGGCAATACACCATGAGGAACACTGACACTGAGTCCCTAGAGCAAATATCCTGAGGGAGGACAGGAAGAGACAGTCAAAAGGATGAAGGCAATGCTACTGAAAAGCTAGGGATCAAGTACCCTGCAGGACTAGAGGTTTGTACACTTGGAGGGCAGGGAGGAACATAAAGATGTAATCAAGTAGGAGTGAAAGAAAACACTACCAGTGGCAGCCAGCAGATCCCAGGAGGAGAGTGGGAAGTCACATTGAGGGCCCAGAGGATCAGATGCTCCGAGGCAGAAGAGCAGGCGGCAGGCAGGCTGTCAAGGTCAAGTCTCTTAGTCCTCAGTAGGGAGGACCACACCGTAGCACAAGGTAATGTTTGGGACTCAGAGGCAGCACATAGAGGGCACTCTGTAGGAGGAAAGGTGCAGCAAAAAAGCTGGTCCCTAGAGAGAGAAAAGGGCAGAAGATGCACGGGCGCTGCATCGGGAGCTCTGAAGGACAAGCTGCGGCACAACGAGCCGCTGCGCCTTCTGATGGCGCCAGCGCAGCAGTCAAGTCGCGGCTCGGCTCCTCCTGACACCAACCTTCACGTCCTTCCGCTCGCTGTCGTAGGCCGCGTCTCACGGGAGACGCGGCGAGCAACCGGGCCGAGAGGCGGGCCCGTCTCCATGGGAACCGCGGCCCCCGCAGCCCGGCCCCCGCTCACTTCAGGCGTGGCTCGTGGCGAGCATCGCTTACGCCCAATCAGCGCTCTGCCGGCCCCGGCCCGCGAGCAGGCCCATTCAACCCCGGCTTCCTCTGCCACCGTGCTCCAGCCGCAGCTCTGCTGGGGATCGCCAGCTCCCTTCACTGCCCCTCTTCTTGCTCAACAAACCAGCGCTTATCGGCTTTTCTCACTCCTTGTATCTTCTCCACCCTCTCCCACTGTAACACAGCAGCCCCTTCACATTGTGTGAGCACGTGCAAGCTCCTTTGTAGCCCTGGTCTCCCAATAATAGCTCCTTCTCCAAAACACAGCTATAAATTATTTAATACTCTCAAATTGCATTTTCTTGTTCACTTGTCTTCCTACACGTTTTATCAGACTGTTCAGTATAAAACACTTTCTCCCTCATGCAGACCAGGAAGGGGAGTCCTGGCCTGTTTCAGGTACAGCTGTTAAGAACCGGTGCAAATGGAACAAACTACCCATTCCCTGCAAATTCCACTGCATCACGTGAAAAACTCTTAAAACCTTGTAAAACGAGCTCAAACCAACTACAACATGAAGTCATGCAGCACAGATAAGGAAGTTCTGCTACCAAGGTATTTAATTATTAAAAAAAACCCCAACCAAACAAAAAAAAAAAAATCTATCTGTCAACTAAACCAGACTACACTGCCTGTGTGAGACAGGAAGGAGCAACACACGAACTAGATGTAAAGCATGATTTTCCCTTAGTCACTCGATGACTTGCTTTGCGGGAAGAAGTCATGAGGCAAACTTCCTGTAACGCTCTCTCACTTTTTCATGTTTCTGGATGATATAAACAGCTTCGCCAGATGGAAGACCTTTCAGAAACCTGAATGTTGCCTGAAGTACACTCATTTAAAGAAAACAGAATATTATCAGTAGTTTTTATATATATATACAAATATATATATATTTCCTTAGGTCATCAGAAGAGTATTTCCTAACCCTATGTCATCTAAAAAGAGCAGGTGTTTACTTCCATTTGTAACTATTATTGAAAATCAGAGTCAGGACTAATAATTTGACTTCAGAAATAAATAAAGTTTCATTTAGCTACATAAAGTGTATCTACATATAATTTCAGAACACTACAAATATTAAAGGGATTTAGTTAATTTGTTTGTATGAATTACCTCTGGTTTAAAATACAGCAGTGAAATCTGATGTCAAGTGATTTTTCCAAATTTCAGCACACAAAAATTACAGTGCGAGTCCCAGCATAATTTATACTCTGCAGTGGGCCTCTCAAAGTACTCATCAAAATCAGTACATAATAGGCAAATATCTAAATCCATATACCATGCTGACTGGTGGCATACTCCTTTTTCTTATGGCTTACCCCAGAGTTGCCCAATCTCTCAACCACATTATCTTCTGCAACCCTTCCTCACACCCCCCCCTTTCCAAACTAGCTGTAATTACCTCTAAGGTACCTTCAGCCAGTCCCTAGTCACATAGTTAAACACATGTCAGTTGCCCAAATGAGTAATTTCTAGTAATTCGATACTGTCCAAAATGAGTAAATTTTATCTTAATGGTGAGTCAAAAAGATTACAGTTTATACAACATGGATTTTGGTATCAATGTAGAAACCTGTATACTCCCAAAACAAATGCAGAAAATGTCCTGGTTTCATAGATGGAAATTGAAAGAAAATTTTTGCTAAAAAGGAAAAAAGTAACAAGAATTTAGAAGAGAGATATTTTCTGTTCTGATAAAACACTAATGCATTCATTAAGATTTAGGCTAAAGGTAAATTTCAGCCACCTTTAGAACCACCTTCAGAGTCACTTCTGAACACAAGTCTTTGGACTCATCAGTGTACTGCCAAATATCAATACTTATAAGTAGCTCCACAAAAGAAAGAAAATGGATTCACCCTCTAAAAAGGCTGTGTTTCAGAGGAAAAGCAGGATATATCCCAGCCACAAATACACTACTAAGCTCAAAAGCACTCTTAAATTTCTCTTCCAAAGGCCATGTACAATTTATCATGGCCCAACTCTCTAACAAGACAAGATCCAGGATTATGCAAACTATGTATCCTGCCATACTCATGCTTGCTTCTATGGAAAAGCAGTCCCAAGACACAGGCCACATAAGCCTCATGGCACATTCCAAAGATGTTTACCTGGCCAAACAGAGGAACAGGTTTGAGAAACATCATGAAGGGACTCAGTAAGTGAATAGAGATGTAATCTACCTTGATGAAACATAAAAATGAAAATGTGATTCAGAAAAGTCTTTCTTTCAAGCACAGCCTTCCTTCAAATGAATACTTATTACCCCAGAACCCCAAGGAATTTATTTGGTATACAGCATATCAAACAATAAATACAAAAATTCAGAACTAGCATTTAAAAGATCATTTTCTAAATAAAAGTGCCCTACTTTTTAGCTTGCAAAGGACTCCAGAGGAATTTTTGGTCCCCGCTGAAATTTGAGTGATTATTTAGGAACTAAATGACACCTTTAAGTTCAAGTTTTACCCAGACTAGAAGCATTTGATTTTCATCTCTCTCTCTCGATGCCTACCTGTACAACAACCGTGGGTTATTTTTGAAGACTATGTAAGTTTTTGTAGGTAGAGTTCATGTTCTTCAACTGAGTCTTGAGAGCTATATAAAAAGACCTTATTTTCATACTTTAGAAACCAAATAAAAATTACCAAAACTTCAACTCTGAATATTACAGACCTTTCTACAATACAGATCTTACAAGGACTCTTTGTGCAACATGATCTACTACATTTACATTTTGAATCAAAGGCAGAGGTGTATGCACTGCACAGTTAGCCATGTATGAAACTGTTTGAAATATTCTGTGTTTCTGTGAACACTCTTAAAAATGCTGAGATGAAAATCCATAATTAATACAATAGACTCCATTCAAGTGCAAACAAGGAAACGCAGCCTAAAAAAAAAATAAATTAAATCTATAAAAGTTTAATAAGAATAAATGTTTACAGGCACTTTTGAGGTAGTATTTGGGATTCACCTACAAACTGCAGGAACAGCAAAGAGTACAGCTAGAATTTGGAACAGGAAGCAGCAACCACCCAAAACTGCTATGATATTCAGAAGCAATTCTACAGTTCAGGAAGTGCTAGGGAAGACATTTACCATCAGAAGCCCTATGTTTCAAAGCGACTAAGCTTTGTCCTCAGGTTAGCTACCCTCTTCCTATTTATTCCCTGTAACAACAATGTTCTAGTCACTTCTGCCATCCTGGAAACCTGATCAGGCAAACATTTCCAGCATTTTCTGACCATCTTTACTGATGTGAATGGCAAACAGTTACTGGATTCACTACCTCACTCTTTTTAAAGAACACAATCTAGGAATCTCATGAAGCTTAACAGGGAAATGGAAAGTCCTGCACCTGAGTAGCAGTAATCCCACACATATGTACAGCCTGGAGCCAGCCAGTTGGAAAGCTCTTGGTCCTAATGGATATTGAATTGACCATGAGCCAGCAATGTGCCCTTCTGTTCAGTACCCAGCATATCATTAGCTTTCCTTGCTGAAAAGGTGCAAAATAAAAAATAACAAAGCCAAATTAAATATGTGAAAAAAGAACATACTAGGATCCTTATTTATTTGGAAACTAGTAAGAAATTATGGAGTGAAGGACTTTAGTGGAGGTTTGGTGGAATCTAGCATCTGTTAAGTATAGCCCAACGACATTATACTTTCCTATCAAGAATCCCCTTCAGCAAGAGACGAAACTGAGACTTTCAGAGTCTACTCCAGACAAAGAATTTGCCTATTTAATGATTCCTCAGAGTTCAACAACACTTTGAGAGTACATGTAGTAAGTGGCATACTTACAGATGAACAATACTAAAATGCAGTGTTTTTTTTTTATTTAGTTAGAAATGTAAGGAAGAATTTTTCAAAGCTCTTTTTGTAGTTAGATGCCTTAAGTCACAGTCTCTCTGCTGCACTTTTAATATTCCCTCTACTCATAAGTGTACTGCATCATATTTAATGTTTAAACATGTACAACATAACCCTACCTAACAGATAGGGGGTTTGTGCCTTCATCTCAGTTCCAAATGTTTACCAGGCTATCCTGACTCTGTGCAGGCTTCTGCAAGCACAGCAACTCTGTGTTCTGCTCATTTACACTACTGACTTATTGAACAGTGAATCAAATCCAGTGATCTGGGTGCTGATGTTGGGATTATCATTTACTCTAGCACGCCATCCTCCTATGAACACATCTCTTTCAGAAAAATGCATTCTTCAAAAACAACAGAAGCTGTCAGCTACAAAAGTGAGACCACAGACCACCAGTCAGTTTTTTCAGCAGCTGGTCCGTAAGTACGGAATCCACTTCTGAAAAACAAACAAATTGAAGTGACTCTCCTCTGCCTTTAGGTAAAAAACACTGATCTCTTAAATGGTGTGAACATTCTACAACTGAACACTAACTAGAAAGCACATGTTGCACTCTGCTGACTAGGCTGCAGAGTGGGAGGCTTTAGTAGGGGCAATGTTGATATGTGAAGGACACAATAATCCTCTTTTTTGTCTTTTTAACATGTGTGGCTAACAACCAACCTCTTTCCTTATCTAGCCTCTTATATAATTTGAGTAGCTATAAGGGATACTGATGGTTTAAGTATTTTGGCAACTTCACTTCCACTGTTACACCTCTCCATTCCTAGGCACCTCTGTCTCTCCTGATAACATTTTCACAAAGTACATACCTCTAAGGTCTGCATTAAAAGTTCCACTGGTTCTACATTTCCATGACGTTGTGATTCAAGTGCAATAACAAAGCAGAAGATTCTGCAGGATGGAACTGTTCTTGAGAAATTGAGTCATGAGGGTGGGGTCATGACAAATAAAACTGTCTCCCTCAAAAACTGTAGGAGTTTTTCCAGTCCTTTAGGACTGGCAATGTAGATCAGACTTCCTTTTCCTTGAGAAACAAGATTACCTGTAAAGACACATAAAAATGTCTTCAGCTGCTAGACTCCAGCAATTTTGCTGGGCCTCAGGCACAGCAAGGCTTGCTTCAGAAGCTTCATCACAATCAGTGTTTTTTGCTCTTCTGCACTTATCTTCATCTAGCCCATAAGTGAATGGCCTAAATTCAGGTAATGCTAAACAGTCAAAACCTCATTTTACTCTTTAAGATTAGCAATGTATGTCTCACTGGCTGTATGCTATCTACCCAAAACAAAGGACCCAGCCTTGCTCATCTTTGCACATTACTGCAGTGAATCCCTAAGCAGGTACAAATGGGTACTACAGCAAAACTGAATCAGAAGTCAAGGCAAACACACCCCTGTGTGTCTCCACACAAGTGATAGAAATCACAGAATCATTTAGGTTGGAAAAGACCTTGTTCAACCATAAATCTAACACAGCCAAATCCACCACTAAACCATGTCCCTAAGTGCCACACCTACACATCTTTTAAATATCTCCAGGGATGGTGACTCAACCACTTCCCTAGGCAGCCTGTTCCAGTACTTGACCACCCTTTCAGGGAAGAAATTTCTCTTAATATCCAGTCTAACCCCCACAGTGTACTTGGGGCTGTTTCCTTTTGTCCTGTTGCTTGTTACTTGGGAGAAGAGACCAACCCCACTTCACTATACCCTCTTTTAGTAGTTGTGAGGGAGAGAGGTGCTCCCTGAATCTTCTTTTCTCCAGGCTGAATAACCCCAGCTCTCTCAGCTGCTTCTCACAAGACTTGTGCTCCAGGCTCTTCATCAGCTTTGCCGCTCTTTGGATGTGCTCCAGCACAACAGTGTCTTTCGTATAGCGAGGGACACAAAACTAAACACAGTATTCAAGGTGTGGTCTTAACAGTACCGTGTAGAAGGGGATGACGCTATACATTGACTTGTGTGCTGTAAGCAAAGGAGTGGAGCACCTACTCCTGAATTTCTAAGGGCTGAGTAGTCTAAGGAGTGCTGCTTTCTGCACTGCACTTTAGAAGTTCATCACAACCTGTGCGGATGCTAAACAGCAGCAGTATCAACACAGACTCGGTTTTATAATTCAACATTTGCGCAAATAGCAGCAGAGACATTGCAGAAAGCTTACTCTGTCTGGATGCAAAATGAGGTAACTCAAGAAGGCATATTGGCAGGTGGTGCTTCCTTGGTAAAGGACGAGAAGGGAAGCCTTGTATGTTATCTGCAGAATGTACAATATCACAATCAAAATGACCAAGAAGAACAAAATATCTCCAAAACAATCAACTCCCACCCTAACAAAATCAAACCAATCAACCAAAAAACCTCGCAAGGAAGCTCGAAAAAGCCTTCTTATCTGAGGAGACAACGAAATAACTGCGGTCACTCCCTGGAACACACAGATGTCGGGACAGCACCACCCTCACCGCAGCCGCCTCGTACCTGCAGGCGCTCTGCCCGGCCGGCGACCCAAGGCGCCCGCGAGACTCCACTCCGGGCAGATACGCCCGCACACGGCTGAGATACCTCCGCGGGCGAACCTGTAACAGTGGAAATGAGTCACATGATCAGATCGAGACACACCCGCTCAGTCCGAGGCTGCTCCGCAGCTGGCGGGACACAACGCGAGCGGGGCGGGGCGGAGGGGGGCGGGACAGGACGCGAGCGGGGCGGGGC